>OZ038321.1:27388886-27688886 GCA_964035795.1 Pterobdella sp. o SKG-2022
ATATATATATATATATATATATATATATATATATATATATAATCTAGATAATCATAATATATACGTAACTATGCGCGAAAATAATGCTTCTTGTGATTTTTTTTGCAGAGTTCCAAGAGATCATGAATATAATGTCATCTTATAATGAAGAAGTGGTAGTCTTAGGGGATTTCAATTTTCACCTGGAGTGTATTGCAGATAAGGATGTAGGAAATTTTAAGAATACCCTCCACATGGATGATTTCAAGTCTTGTGTAGCAGAACCAACTCATGAACAGGGTGGCTGGTTGGATGTAGTGGCCACTAAGGCTGGATTCAAAGTTGATTGTTTTGATGTTTCCTTCTTAGATCATAAGGTCTCGATGTAGAAGAGTCAACTGAAAGTACCTGCTTTAGTGTACAAAACATTCAAGGTGAGAAGGTGGAAAGATTTGGATGTTGAAAAGTTTATTTCCAAGTTGCTGAACACTCTTGGTATTTTCACAGACTTGAGTTTAGATTCTGCTGTGAGCAAGTATTTCTCAACTTTGAAGCGCATTTTAGATGAATTCATTCCTGAGAAAGTTGTAAGAATTCATCAGAGATCCTGTGATGTTTGGTTTGATGAGGAATGTAAGATTTCTAAATGCATAACAAGAAAGTTGGAGCGCAAGTACTTGAGGTCTCATTCAACAACTGATCGTGAGACATGGTTTAGGCAGAAGAATCTTTACAAATGTCTATGTAAGAAGGAAAGAAAGGAGTTTTGGGATCTTAAGCTATTTGAATGTAAAAACAAGTCAGTGGCAACTTGGAAAAACATAAATGAGGTTGCTGGTAGGGGTAAGGCAGGTGAAGGTAAAGGAATAGAAATTGGTAGTTTTAAGAAATACTTGGATGATAAAATTGGTGAGGTCAAAAGTGTAGAGGGTGATCTTTTTCAAATTGAGGTTTCATCCAAGACTTCAGTGTTAGACAAATTTTTTGAGGTGGATGAAGAGGAATTAGTGAAGATGATCAACAACTTACCAAATAAACAGTGTGCTTTAGATCCTATCCCAATTTGGCTATTGAAACGAATAGCAAGCTTGATAGCACCTTTTTTAGTTAGCATCTTTATTCCTCTTTCAAATCAAAAACTGTTCCTCAAGGTTTGAAGTTAGCCTGTGTGACGCCGATATTGAAAAAACCCAATCTGAGCCATCCTCCTATAGACCAATTTCAAATGTCCCTTGTTGTGTCTCTGGTGAAACTGAGCAATTGCAGAACAGATTGTCTGACTGTGTCGATGAGATGGCAGCCTGGATGGAATCCAATAGTCTTAAACTCAATAGATCTAAAACTGAAGCTATATGGTTTTCTTCTTTGAGAAAGGTGAACAAGTTACCAACCAAACAGATAAGGATAATGGATACTTTCATATCACCTTCAGAAAGTGTCAGGAGCCTGGGTGCTTTCATGGATAGAGACTTGAGCATGAGCTCACATATAAGTAAAATGTTGCAAGCAGGCTTTTCAGCTCTCAGGCAGATAAGGTCCATTAAGAAATGTCTTTTTATGAATCGTTGAGAACCCTTGCTGTTGCTTTGATTCTGAGCAGAATAGGTTATTGCAACACATTGTTAGCTGGGTTACCTGAAAAGCAGCTGTGTAGAGTCCAGTTTCTTATCAACACTACAGCCAGGTTATTACAGGCACAAGGAAGTTTGACCATATAACTCCAGTTTTGAAAAAGTTGCATTGGCTCAAAGTTAGGGATAGAGTAGTTTATAAAATATTATTACTTATATTTAAATGAAGGCTAGGATATGGTCCAAAATAGATATCGGAAAGACTCATACCTATCTCTGTTTTACCTGAAAGGCGAAAGCTTAGATCTTCGGACTCAACCAATTTATACGTCCCTAAGTCCAAAATGTCTAGTATTGGAAAGCGTAGGTTTGAGGTTAAAGGCCCAAGTTTGTGGAACGGCTTGCCGGAAGGCTTAAGAAGGGTTAGTAAAGTGAAGGACTTTGGAAAGAGACTAAAAACTAGTTTTTTTTTAAATATTAAGCTGTTATAACCTATTATTATAATAGAATATTTTACAAATATCAAGTAATCTTGAAACTCTCTGGGTTAAACATCACTATAATAAACCTCGTAAATTATAATTATTATTATAACTATATTCTTCGACCTAAGCAAAGCTTTTGATCTAATAAACCACAACATTTTAATTAATAAACTCAAAAACTTGGATACCAAATAACGAAGATAGGATGTCATAGCTCTAGCACCATGAAAATAAAAAGGGGAGTCCTACGAGGATATACCTTAGGCCTTCTTCTATTCTTAATATACATAAACGATTTTTCTCTTGACACCTCTTACAACACCATAATGTACGCCGATCTCTATCTCATTCTCCTTCCATAGTAAAAATATCGATTATGCTACTATAAACAATATCGTCAAATACTTCAAGCATAACGAACTAATTGTAAACACTGCAAAAACCAATTTTATAATTTTTTACAATAATATATATATATATGTATATATATATTTTTTTTTGTAATTTGCAAAGAAAAAAAACCAAAGGGTTGCGTAGAACCCGCGAGAGGCATTTCTTCTAATATAATATAATGTAATATGATATAATATAGTATGGGGTTCATAGTAATTTTTTATTTAAAATATATTGTTTTAGTTTACTTTTGAAAGTAGTTATATTATCAATTGATTTCAGATTATTAAGAAGCTTATTCCAATATTTTGAACCCATAATAGATAGACATTTTCTTTAAGCTTGTGTTATATTTCTCTTCTTTGTAGTTATTGACTGATCTTAAATTACGACTATTATAATTATCAGAGTATAAAATGAAGATATTGGCTAGAGTTGAGTGGAGGAGGGTGTTTTTGTGCTTATACATGTAAATTATGAATTTATATATAGTTAGACTTGATGTCCAGAATGTTGTGTTTATTATAGTCAATATGGTCAGTTTGTTTAAGATTTAGGCAGATTCTAATGGCTTTGTTTTGGAATTTTTGTAAGTTTAGTTGTTCTATTGTCGTAGGTAAATGCCCATATGTTATTACAATAGTTCAATTTTGATTGGAAGATACACATTCATTAGATTATTTTTCGGTATTAAAGTTTTTAACTTATAAAGAGTTGCTATACATTTTGAGAGATCTTTATTTAATTTTATTATATGCTCTTTGAAAGTTAATTTATTGTCAAAGTTTATTCCTAAAAATTTGATATTATTTTTGTGTTCAAGTTGATTGTCATCCAGTTTTAGCATTATTTTAGAATAGTCTATTTTGATGTTATTATTGTGAAAGATTAGGAAATTTGTTTTTTCAGTGTTTACAATTAGTTCGTTATGCTTGAAATATTTGAGGATATTAAATATATATATATATATATATATATATATATTTATATGTGTGTGTGTGTGTGTGTGTATTCTTTGAATGCACCAGATTGATTCAGTTTATGGGATCCATCAAATAAGGATAATTATGTGGATATTAGATAATGATTGATAAAAAATAATTTATTTTGTATATGTAATTGCTTTGCATTGTAATTTTATCACTTATGATATTTTTCAGTTTATTTTATTTTTTGATTCATTTCGTATTTATAATTTTTTTAACCTTTACAAATATTTTCGATGTTTTGCAAAAATTTGTTTTTATCATGGTCTAGTGAGGTCAATGCTGTCAAGGAGGTGTTAGGCAGGTTTATGAAACTATGTTGGTGAATCGAAATTTTATTACTAAGGAATGAAGTGAGATGGTGTCTAATAATTTTTTCAAGGATTTCACATATGATACAGATGAGGGATACTGATCGATAATTTTTGCGATTGGCTTTGTTTACTTTTTTGAACAAGGCACATACTGCTGCTTTTTTCCAGTTAGTGGACAATTCTCCCTTTTGCAAGCAATTTTTGAACAGTATTGTTAGGCTATTGACAAAGTCTTTCTTCTTTTTTTAATCAGTATGAGGTTGTCTGTTGCTTCTTTACTGGCAATTTCATTTAATGAATTTAACCTATTATGAGAGTTGGGAAACTCATTATGAGTTAGCTTTTGGTGTGTTTTATTTTTGTATTCAAGTTGGATGTTTTAATCCTGTATCCAAGTTAGTGTGTTTTATCTTGCATTTCTAAATATTTTTTTTTGTTATGAAATATGATAGTGTGTCTGATTTTGTTTGCTAGTCGTGATGGTGGTTTTAAGATACTAAAAGAAAAAAGTTGCTAATTACTCTTGCTTGGGCTTTGGAGGTCATTCACATATAGTTATTTAACTTTAAGTTTCGCAATGTTTAATATCATCACAAATGTGGACCATTTATTGCTTGCCTTCACAATCTCATGAAGCACAAGCATGGGAGCAGGTGATAAAGTTTTCTTTGATTACCAAGCAGCTCGAATCCAATCCCCAATTTCATGTATCGTAAAACCTAACTCCAATCTTGTGAAACCCTTTTTCAGCAATTTTAAGTTTTTGGCAAGAATAGATTGGTCAAGCATGGTGAGGCTTTAGGAGAACAGGGTCTATTTTTTATAGGTTTCCAAGGTAAGTGCCGGAAGATGTGCAGCTCAAGCCCCAATGAAATTAAGTCATTTGTTGAGTAAAAGGAACAGCATGATGGATTTAGGTCAATAAAATAACAACCTTTTGCTTCAGTCACTTATACTATATTTTTCGATATTTGCTAGATGTCATCCTCTATCTCGGTATGTTCATGTCAAAGCTATTTCGAAAACAACTTCATTTTCATCAAATTCAGTCTAGCATTTAGAAATTTTGAAATTTTTTTTTGGTCTTTTTTGTTTTTACTGCCGAAATATGGGAATTCAATTACCACATGGAAAGAAAATTTAGTTTTTATTGAGCAATTAAGTAAGCATTCCGTCTTTTATTTTCGTACTTAATATATCTTCCAGGTAATGTTTGGTTGTTTTATTTGAGATGAAGTGTTGTTAGATTACTATTAAAAGACATTTAAAATAAACACTATATGATTTTGTTCTAGTATTCAGAAAATTATTAAAATTTTTGGAGGTATATTTCAATATAGTCATAAAATGGGTCAAAGTGGACATTTTTGGTTGGCTCAACAAAAAATAAATCATGTAGACTACATGTGACTGGGTCAATTTTCGTAGTCTTGTAGGTTTTCAAGTTGTGAAAAATTTCTTCATGAAATCATTAAAGTTAAAAATTTACAAAAATTCAGCTCATAATTTGTGAATAGTTTTCAGCTTAGAGGGTGGTGAACTTCGAAGTTAGTTTGCTATGGTTTCTTGACAAATGATCGAATCTCAGCCTCGACATCTTTTAATCGCATATTAACAAGTATTTTGTTTTGTAGTATTAAGTGTAAAAGTCTTAGTGCAAAATAAATAAATAATGGTTATGAAGTAACGTGCATGTCTGAAATAAACACTGAGCAATATGAAAAAAAAACAATTGCTTATATGTTAATAATCTATTATTTCAATTAAACAAAAAAAATCTCAATAAAACAAAATGAAGCCGTTGAAAAAAAATTTGAGAAGTGGTGGAAGAAAAAGGAGATCTACACAATCAACTGCATCCCGAATGGCCTGGGCGTTGCCGGGCACCATGACAATAACATCTTACTCATTTTGTGCTCATTCTCAACTTCTGATATAAGTCTTAAACAGAAAAAAAAGATAAGCGTGTAACCGAATCATACCAGAGGTTTCAACGGCTTTCTTGGATAAAATTTTAGTTATCTGCGAGACAACGATACTTTTGCTTTCAATGTTTTTGTTTGTGGAAAACCCCGACCTGTGTTGGCTACTGTAGAAAGGCAAAAAAATTAAGAACGGGTAGCGTTTCAGCTAAAGCATCAATAATTAATTATAGATATGCTAATGATTTTTTGAATAATTAAAACAGAAAAATGTCTCAAGATTTGTGATTCTCTTTGCGAGCAGAGTGTAGAAATTATGTTTTTTTCTTCATTCCCATTCAGTTGAAATATTTCATATTTGAAACTATGAAATTTAACATCTAAATTATCAGTTTTTTTCCGAGTTTTTGTCATAAATCGCTTGAGCATAAACAAGCGCAAACGCTCACTATTGACGTCGTATTAAAATATTCGTTTAATAAACATTACTTTTTGGATCAGCATTTTTTCACTTCAAATTCTTGATCAATCCATAACAGCTGAAACCTGTTGTGAGTTATTAAATCACATGTTGTTTTCCCCATTGAATCTAGTTTAATTTTTTAGTTATTTTGAGTCTGGTATTTCGAATAGTTTCACAATTATTTCAATGCAGAGGTGGTCTTAATGGTTAATATGATTAATAATTATATCTATGATTATGTTTGTAGATCAGTAAGATTTGAGTGGGTTCAAAAATTTAGCAATGTTTTAGGGGAGGTGAAAGATTTTGACGTCGAAAATTCAGTTACCTCAAAGTTAGTCTGTTAGAAATACAAGTGCTCAAATTTATCTGAATCACCAGTTGCAGAAAATATTCATTTGAACTGATTGTATGAACACTTTAAATTAGGGAGATAAAATAAAAAAATTTAAAAAGTAGAAAACCTTAAATTTCTATTAACACGAACAAAGACAGCTTATGTAAAATTGTAGCTTAAAGCATTCTACATTCAACAAACCAACATTTTTTATAAACATTGATTCGAATTTGAGCAACAAAAACTTAGTAGACAATCAAATAAACAGCAATACATTTTCTTTTTTTAACATAAAAAGATTCGAGTTCATGATGAAATATGATGTCAATTGACTAAGTTTGATCTTAATTTGAGGAGTGTAGTCCCGGGAGGATTTGGAAGATTGTTGAGAGGTTTATGTGAAACTTCGATCATTTTGGGAGATATCTCTAAATCATTGCTTTTGTTTGCCAAATTTGTGGAAAAGTAGTGCTCTTAAACTAACTCAAAAATTGAAACTAAATACAATTTCATTATTATGGTTTTTTTATTTTTAATGCATTAAATCTCTGAAAACACTCGACAGATAGATGGCGGCCGGTATGTTATATTACCTAAATAATTTTAATTTTGAAAATTAATTATATTTAATTAGTTAAACTTTTTTTCATAATTAAACAACTTTTAAGCACAAATAATTTATTAATATAATATATTTTATAACAATATTTTAAGAACTTAATCATATACTCAGTATTTATTCGTTTATAAATAAAATTATAATAATTATTTTGGTGTAAAGGAGGCAAAAGACTCAGATTAAAATCTTTGGGTGAATATAATCATTTCTAGTTTTAAAACTACATTTTCATGTTTTTAGTTTTTATTATTTTCTTAGATAAAAACAACCCGACACAATTTCTCAAAAGACAAACGGGGTTTATTTATTAAACAAAATTTTATAAAATGTTGCGTACACAAGCTTACATTCTCATCACGAGAATGTATGAATTTTTGGGCAAAGCTTTGTGCGACGTTGTTGAATAACTTGTTTTTGATAAAATCAGATACAAAATAAATATTTTTTATCAGTGTACCACTCAAGTCACTAACAATAGTTCGATCATAAATAGAATATATGGTTTTATCAAGAATGGTAACATTAATAATGATTAGTTTTACTTTAAATTTACTTCACTCTTGATGCTTCAAATGGAAGTTAACTTTTGAATAAATATCAATCAATGATTACTTTTCTCACTATCCAAAAACCAAGACGGTTCTAGTTCACAGAGAAGTACCAAGTTTGTTCAGTCGGTCACATTTTTGATTAACTACTTAATTTTATACTACACTAGTTCACGAAAAAGCGCTGATTCCATATATCACAGGTAATTTCAAAGACTATATATAATTAACTTTCGTCTTTAGACATAATCTCAGTTAAGAATATGTCGTAATAAATTCTCAATACGCATCTTCATATGTTATCTGTTTATTTTAAAAAATTTCATATCATTTATTAATGTGTTGAAAAGGGTGATGATGGTTTCAAATTCTATAAAATCTAGTAAATAATTAACTATTTAAATGATGAAGTGCTTTGAGCTCCCACGCCAGCAGTGATTATAGCAGCTATGGGGATTCCTTGTATTCAGGTATGGGTTGTTCCAATCAAAAGTAATATCTTTGTGTTAATGAAAAGTCCGACTAAATCACACAAAAGTCAAGAACTGTATATCTAATAGCGGAAGTTCACGTTTACTATCGAAGGTTAAATGTTTTTTCACTGACTAATAAGATTGAAGCAGAAAGAACCAATCATAGAGTTAGTCAGAAAAAAAATACAGTGTTATGATGTTATGTGTTAAAATATTGTTTTGTGTTATGTGTTATGGAGTTGTTGTGTATTGCGGTATTTAATCGTATCATATTTGTAGGTCCGTATAGCTCACAAGTTAGAGCATTAGACTAATTATCTAAAGTTACCGGGTTTGATTCCGTGTGGGCCGACAATTAGCACCTGTTCCACAGTGTGTTTCCCCTACATTAAATTTGTAGCAAGCACTTTGGTCTATAAATAAAAAGCGCTTCACAGATACCCCATTACATTAATAAATGTTAGTGAAGTTTTTTGTACAAATTCTGATTGGTCCGTTCTGCTTCAATCCTATTGGTCAAGGAAAAAAACATGCTTTCTATTGTAAGCGTAAAGTGCTTGTTGTATCTGATTGCTCTACTTTTATTTCTTTCAGTTTCCAGCGATGAACTCTTTGGTTTTAAATCAGGTAATTTTTCTTCAAATCATTCATAGACTATTCCACATAGTTGAAACATTTTAATCTGTATAAATGGACAAACACTATTTGTAAAATAAACAAACACAAAGAGTTTATTCAGAAAAAAAATCCATCACTCGATAATGTAAGCTAGTCTTACAAAAAGTTTCGTGTCTTTTTTGAATGAATACTTTGTTTTTGTTGGCCTTACTATTTGATTCAGGCTATTATACGTCATCATGAATCAATAGTTTGAATTTTTATACAATCTGAAAGGTGGGCTTTATCAAGCACTTGTTCATGTAAGTCACTTGATAGAGTTCATCTTGAAAAACTAAACAGAGTTTCTTTATACGATTAATCGAAATTTAACAAAGCATTCCTTGTGGACCATTTAAACAGAATTGATTTTGTTATTTGAGTTATGATATAATGAAGAAACCTACGAGTGCTTTCTTAAGATTCCAAGTCCATGTTTGAAATAAATAAATACTTAAACTGATAAATTGCAATGTCATGAAATTGTCCATAAAAGTTTACATAAATTGAATTATTTTCAGTGCCTGATGCTCCTTTCAGATTATTCCGTTTCAGACATAACCTGTACAGAAACCCAAGTCGTTTGGAAGGTAAGACTAATTATTCAATTAAAGCAATGAGAATATATATATCCACCATGAAGTTTATAGTGTATACAAAATTATTCTCTGTATTTCAATATAATCTATGGTTAATATTAGCACAGTCACCTGATGCTGACCAGCATGTCAAAAAGTTTTTTTCATATTATAGGCTTTAAAAACTTTTTTTTTATGATCAAGCGAATATTTTACTTATCTTCTTATCATGAACACAGGAGCTGTGATGCTAGACCGAAACAGATTGGGGGAAATCGACTTAGATGAGATGGACAAATTTTTTGATTTTAGCAATAAAGCTTTGTTAAGAATTGCGCCAACAAATGATGCTTTTGATTATAATGACAGAACTCAACTGCATGATGCAGATGATGATGTATTTCTCACTGAGGCAGAAGAAAAAGTGCTTTTTCCAACTAGATATGGGATCGATCCAGAATTACAAGAGGAAGAAAGAGAAATTTTACGAACCTAGATTTGAAATTCCTAAATTCCTTAATTTTTCAAAAGCATTTGGAAGCCCTGCATATGAGAGGTTTGTCTAAACTTTCTAAAATTTTAATCTTATTTTGAAAATATTATAATATTACAGTGGCAGGAGATATTTCCCAAGCGAAGATCTATAGTAATTTTTTTTTAAAACTAAACATTTTTTTATGTGACAAGATTACAATAGTTTTGAATAAATACAAATTTTTTTGAGGAAAACTAACAAGCAGACTTAAAAATCAAAAAAAAAGATAATTTCTATAAAAAACCAAAGGTGAAAAATTGAGCAGAGTTAACGATGAATTTAGCTTTAAAATTCATGTCTTTAAACAAATTTCATAGAATTTGGAAATGCTTCAGTAGTGGCATTTTTTCTTCATTTACATAACTTAAACTTCAATATCTTATTAGATTATACTGCTGTGCATGCCCCAGTAACTTGGGTTGACAGAGGTCAGCGTAAATTAATTGATACTATAACAGAGTAATTTATAAAATCAGCCATTTGAAAAAAATTTTATAAACTGCCACCCAAGTTAACATCCAGCTTGAAATTATCGAATTCAAGATCCACCATTCCCAAATTTGGGTAGTTTGCCTTGCCGTTGTCAACGAAAAGAAGGATCATCCGCTAAGCCAAATGAGAACGATACCAAAATAAAAGTTTGTCGATACCTGCTATCGGATTCTACTGTTATCCAAGTTATAACAGGAAAGCAGTCTCAATTTGGAGACGCTATCTTAGGTGCAGTTCAACGTCATGGCAAGGACCATTCATTAACTTTATTTTTGAATGACATAAAAACACGATATATTTGAGTACAATTGATATAAAAAGGTTTTTTGTTATATATTTTCCAAAAGTAGTTTCAAAGTTTTATAGTTTTAAATCAACTCAAAAAAATCATGATGCTTTTTCATAACTTTTGTATATCTTCATATTCATCGGGACGCTCAATTCCATATTTTGTTCAGCTTGAGCACTGCCATTGTTAACTGTTTTCGTCTTTTCCACTCTTGTTTTGTATCAACTAGCATGCTTAGTTTCTTGCGTTTTTTTTTTACTCGTTGCTTAGTTCAATTTTGAGAGCATTTGTTTCCATTGGATTCATCGTTAGATTCCACTTTTCCGGTACTTTTCACACTGTATTCAGGTAATGGCTTCTTTAGTTACAAAATCAACATAATCAGCATATGCAATGTTTTGGGCATAAACATTTTCTCAGACTTCTCTCAACGCTGTTTCCAGGTATGGGGTGAAGAGCATTAGACTGAAACCATCTCTTTGAGGAATGCCTATATTGGTGTCAAAGCTAGGTCGCTCTTTATTGGATCTCACTCTCAGAATAATGTGGTTGAGGAAAAATTTTAATAACTTTAATTTTTTTCCAGAATAAATATCTTTCATTTTTTCCATATTTTTTTTTTCTAATGAACGTATCAAAAGTAGAGGATAAATCTATTCCTTGAGTTGTCAGTTTATTGTGGGTATTTATTGTGCTAGCTTTTTTGAGTTAGTGTGTTCATACAATGTCTGCTAAGGATCTACTTTTTCTACAAGCAGCATGGCTAGGGGATAAGTAATTTTCTATTGTTGGTCTTAGTCTGTTTAGAGGGATGAGTGATACTATTTTAAATATAAAAATCGTCTACTTGAATTCGTTTCAATTTTTTGTTTAGTTTAATTTTCCTGATTTTTCCACAATAAATGCTAATTACAGGAAAAATAAAAATTTAGTTAATTGATTCATTCATTAATTGCTTTTTAATAAAAAACGTCATTAGATTTCATAAACTAACAATAATAAGGATAAAAAAAACCAACGAGTTTTAATTGTCGCAGTCAACAAATAATGAAATCAAAAACAAAAAGTGAGACTCAAATTTATGAAAATTTAAATTCAATTAATTTAAATGTATCTTGAAAAGATATCAGACGAAGATCTTCAGCTTTTAAAAATAGTTCCAATAATGCTGAAAGAAATCCTTGTGAGTTGCTTGTTCTAACTTCAAAATCCATAGCAGTATTGTATGAATAAGGAATTTTTATTACTTATTGGGGAAATTACTTGTAAAAAGATGGTTTAAGAAACTTTTCAAATCACAAGCATGAATAAATGTTTGTTAAAACCCTAGTATAGTATTGCTGGCTGCTTATTAAATTTCACAATAAAAATTTCAAAAATTATAGCAATTTATTTTATGGCGTGGACGTGAAAAGTGGATTATTGGATTATTTGAAAAATAAAAAAGGCGAAGTTCAAGTTTGACCTTTTAGATTTTGAGCTGAGAAAATAAACGAACTTCAATGCAGTCAAGGTTCAACACAAAAGGGAGATTGTATTTTGCTAAAAGAGAAAAGCTGCGACAAATCTCACCTAGCTCTTAGTAGAGTCTAATTTCTGCATTTAATTACCAAATCTTTGCAAATTATTACCAAATCTTTAATTTTCTTACCAGATTATTGCCTTTTATTACTAATTTTTTACAAAATTTTCAAAAACAAATGAAAATAATTTATTTAAATAGAAATTTAGTTTACATATTTAAATCCCTGTAATAAAAGAGGTTTATAAATGCCTTTGAAAGCATATGCGTAAAAAGAAGAAAAAGAGACTGAAAAGAATTGTGATAAAAAAGAATAAGTAATTTTTTGAGAATTAAAAATAAAAACTATTACTAAAATTGAGTTGCTACTTAATTATAGTTTCAACGATAAATATTATTTTATTTGTTTTAAAATTTTCACATTCTATTTTAAATATAATGAATATGATGGAAACGCATTTTGATGTTTGAAATTTTAAAAATTTTAGCAAATTATACGGCACCAACTAATGTCGTGCAGTTCAACAGATCTTTATATGGACTAGGCAAAATGCTCGATGGTAAAATATAATTAATTTTTTTAAAAATTTAGTATGATTACGTTTCTATTTTTCTAAAGTGAATCTTAAGATACAATTGTTGGTTTTCAAACTAGAAAAGTTTTATTCTTCAGTCGATTCCACAAATCATCGTTTTGATACCAGATATTCTCCATGTAGACCGTAACAGGCTTGATGAGATCAACTTTGATGAGCTTGACGATAAATATAATTTGCATGACGAAACCTTGTTAAGACTGGGGCCTGTGCACGATATAAATAAACCAAATGAAATAACATATGATGTACAACCTGAGGACGATGATGTATTTTTAACTGAAGAAGAAACTCGATTGCTTTTTCCAAGCAGATACGATGTTAATCCAGCATCGTTAGAGGCAGATCGAAATGCTTTTTACAAAAAGATGAAAATGAAAAAATATTATGAAGATTTAGAAATCTTTTTCGATGTTTTAGCCCAAAACAGCGAAAAGAATGAAGTTCCTTCAAGATCTAGCGCAAGGCAGCTTTTTTCACCCCAAAAAAGCAAGTCCAGGACTCCTGTAAGAAGTCCAAAACAATCTAGCAGAATTTGTTCTACTCCAAAACTTATTCCAATTCAACCAACTTTGCGAAGCTTCAGGTCTTTGCCAGAATACGAATCGGTAGGAAGCTCAATCTATTCCCCTGCAAAAAGATCCTCCTATTGGTTTTGAAACTTGAACAAACTCATTTCTAAATTGAATCAAAGTTCGGTTGAGCCATATTGTTTTATACTTAGTACAATTAAGAAGAATAAACTAATTTATTCGCCTTAATAAAATGAAAAAACTTTATTCCCAGAAATGTAAAGTAAAATCATTGCAGTCAACCTACCTCCTCTCCCTCTGCCGGACGTCAGCCGGACTTCACTAGTTCTTGACTTCCAGCGCTCGCGAGCCATTACAGTACTTTGTTCATGTGTTGTACTATATCTTCTGTCATTGAGCAGTGTATTGACGAGAGTGGTTCTTTTTCCGTTGGTTCTTTCTCTGTCTGGTTGCCAAGGCACGAGTTTGAAGGCGATTTCTTCATCATGACGCTTGTAATGGCCAGTCAATCTCATTTTTCTTTCTGATTTTCATGGTGATTTTTGGTAGGTATCCGTAGAGCTTTTGGTTAGTAACGTGATCTTTCCAAGAAATGTTCAAGGCAAGTCATAAAAGCCTGGTGTAAGGGCCATCGATCAATCTAGTTGTTTTTTATTGATTCCTAAAGACTCACAGCCAGTGACAATAACAACCTTTAAGTTTTTTGTTCAAGTTGGATTTCCAACTCTTTTGCAGTTCATTGCAAACTATCCAAGCCTGAGCTTTTCTGGCATTGATGCCTCTAATGTCAAGTCAAACCAAGAGCCGATATAATTGAAACCATTAACGTTTTTGAATTTTGCTCTATTCAACCAGTTGATTTCGACGATGGGTTGGTTGTAGACGATCATTTTAATTTTGACAGCGTTTAAATGTAAGCCAACATTTCCAGCTTCGACTACCACATCAGTAAGTCTTGTACTTCTTCAATAGCGTTCAGTGAGTCGTCTGCGAAGTCCAGATAATTAATTTTACCAGTTTCTACGACTGGTTAGTCCAGGAAAGTTTGTTCTTGACGTTGCTTTTTATAGGAAATAATCGAACAAAATTATGAATATCAAATTCTTCAATTTTCTCATCAAAAGGTTGTACTTTTGTTCTAGTGTTTTGAATAGAAGTTAGATTGCTCGAACAAGCTCGTTTCGTATTCCATATGCTTCTAGTATGAGAAACATTTTATCTTTATGTCAAAAGCTTCACAAAAATCTAGAAACAGCAGTGGAACTGTTTTACTTCACTCTTACAATAAGCCGTCTCAAAGCTAAGATCTGAGATGCAGTGGATCTACCCGGTCTAAATCTATTATGATTTGGTTGAAGACGATTCAAGATCATGTGAATAACAAGTTTAGAAGCAATGACATTCAAAGATATACTACGAGAGTTACCGCCTATTCTGAAGTCACCTTTGTTTGGAACTGCTATGATATTGCTGATGGACCCTTGATCGGGTTCATCATGATTTATGAGTAAATCACTGCGAAATCAAGTAGAGGTTTTTCAACGCTTTACTATTTTATGGCTTCCGAAGAAACGTTGTCGAGCCCGGATGCTTTATCGAGGGTTATTCTTGATATTGCTTTAAGTATCTCTTCCGATGTAACAGCACCTATTTTGAATGTTACATCATGAATGACAGTTTCAATTTTGACTCTGTTATCGTTGATGTTACTTTACTTCCCAGAAGGTTTATGAAGTGCTTGTGTCAGTGTTGAACCCTTTATTTTTACCCTCAAGAATACCGAATTCACCATTCTTTCAGATAGAGATGCTGTTTATGGATTTCCAAGCTTCACGATGCTTGTTATTTCAGTTCAACTCTTCTAGTCGGCGAATCTCGTTTTTGAGTCTTTCCTCCATGGCTGTTTCGTAAACTGTTCGGAGTGACGCCGTTGTCTGAGGTTTTTGAAAGCTTGCCATTTCAACATTTTTCCTCGTTTGGACAACTTTTGGATCATCAGAAATTTCGTTTTTGCCTATTTTTTTAACCAGTATGGGATTGTCTGTTGCTTCTTTACTAGCTAGTATAAAGAGTTCGTATGGCGGATGGCATCATGTTATCAATGTTATTATTGTCATCATAAAGGATTGAAAATCTGTTTGTGAGCAAAGTAAGAATTTTTTTTGAAATTCTTTATTATGTCTCATTAACCCTTAAGCATGTGGGGTTTTTTCTTGTGATTTCTTTGTACAAAAATTGATTTCAACACATGGGGATCGGAGCCAGTGCTCGCAAATAAATTGTAGGCAGAAACATCTTTAACTAAGTTGGTCCATCTTCTATTGATGATTATGAAGTCTATTTGAGATTTTGTGTTTGTCATATCAAAGATGGATGTTCAGAGTTTATTTTTTTTTGTGAAAATTAGAGTATTTTGCACTTTTGGGTAAGATTGAAGAGCAATTGCTCATTGGTATTTGTGTTTTCGGGATAGGTGAACATTTCATCACCTTTGCCAATGTGTCCATTGAAGTCTGCAAGCACTAGAAGAATATCATGTTCAGGTACGCTGTTTATAGTGACTTTTTAATCGTTTTAATGTTCAATGGTTTCTTGGGTGCCTTCTTGTGGTGCTTAGTTAACAATGACTGTGGTTGTTGAGTTATCGTCAAGTGTTGCTATGATTATTTCTTCCTTAAAATAATTCAGGTTTGAGAAGACATTCTCAACATCTTTTTTATTTACTAGTAATCCAACACCTTTTAGGCAGCGTTTTAAGCGCGCTATAAAAATCACAAGAAATTACATTAGACATAGACAAAAAATGTTTAGATTATATTCATTAATCGCTTTCGTAACAACAACGTCATCAGATTTCATGAAATAACAACATTAGCAACAATGAAACCAATGAGTTTTAAATACCGCAGTCAACAAAAAATGATTTCAACAAAAAAAAGTGAGACTGAAATTTTTGAAAATTCTAATTCAAATAATTTATTCAACTATATACAAAAAGATAGCAGACGAAGAGCTTCAGCTTTCAGAAATAGTTCCAATAATGCGGAAAGAAATCCTTGTAAGTTGCCTATCAAATTATTTATAACTTCAAGTTCTATAACGAAATGAGGAGATTCAAATTATTTTGCGATGTGGTCTAGAAAGTCTTGAAGTTAATGCCACTAGGTTGATTTGATTTGGATATGCGAATTACTTGAGGATAGATGGTTTTTCAAAGTTTTTCGAAGTCATGAATAAATACTTGTGCAGAACTTTGTGAAATAATCCAGGTTGCTCATTAAGATACACACTGAACATTTTGGAATTATAAAAACAGAAGTATACAAGATACGATTTCATATATTCATTCCACAAAAAAAGTTAAAAGTTTTTGGTTCAATCTTCTCTTATCTCATTTGATCGAAGATATTAATTTTTTGATTTTGCTGCATTTCCTCTCTTCTCTGTTTTGCGCACAGCTTTTGGTCTTTTCTAAGCAATGAGTATGACTTCGTAAGCTGATGAAAGTATAAAGGATTATGCAGAAATAAAATAGTATTTTTGTGTCAAAATGTTGAATAGATCGTTTCCAAACAAATATAAACTTAACTATATTGAAAAAGTTTAAATCTTATTTTTCAGCAAAACCAACAAATCCAGCCAATCTTCTGAATTTCAGGAAATCTAAGCGTGCTGGGCGTGATTCAGGGAAGATGCTCTCAAGTTTCGATCAAATTTAATCAATGATTTTTGAACACTAATAGTTTTTATATACAAGGTGTTGCATTGTTAACGAAAAGCTCCATACTTTGTGATAAAAACTAGTAGTTTTTCAAAACTTTTTTATTTCATATAGTAACCTATATGAAATATTTTTTTGTTTATTTCTTTAAAAATTAGAATTATATAAATACGACTTCATTTAAAACTTTTGCTTAGTACAACCTTATTTTAATTCATTTTTGAAAATTCTAGTTTTTTAATAAATTTGTATCTATAAAATAAAGAAAAAACTATTGAAAAAAAAATACATACGATGCCTCAAATATTATGTAATATATTCATTTTTTCACACTACATTAAATTATAATTTTTAATCACGTTCACAAATGTTTCATTTTGACTTCAGAAATTCTCCATGTGGACCATGAAAGACTCGATGAGGTTGACACGGAAAGTTTTGACAAAAAATTCGATTTGGATAACACAGTCCTATTTAGAATGGGACCAGCGATTAACACAGATTCTCCTTTCGTAAGACCTGATGTAATACCATCTGAAGACGAGGATGTTTTTCTCACCGATACAGAACTTCACTGTTTGTTTCCACACAGATACGGTATTGATCCAAACTCAATAAGTCAACAACGACAAGATTTTTTCACAAGTAAAAAAAACCGTGATAGATTACTAACCCCTCCTGCTTTTTCGTCGCCAACTTTTTTCTCACCTTACAAAAGCCTTTCCAAAAGTCCCGAACTACGCTCTCCTCCAAAATTTGAATCTAATCATAGGTCTTATTTCATGACTTTGCCGGATATCGAATCATATATAACTACTCCTTCTCCAGTCAAGAGAAGATTTTCAGCTCGCTTTTAAAACTTAAAAAAAATTTATTCTAAAAAAGAAAATAAAAGCTTAATTAAACCTTGCTATTTTCACCATGTATAATTCAGATGAATAAACAAATTTTCAGAAGTAGTCGGAGTAGAAAAATAAACATAATGAATATTGAATATGATAATTGGAATTTCTATAAATATTAATCTTAAAATACTATATATAATTTGGAGCTATAGTTTGGAGCTATATATAATTTGGAGCTATATGCACATAGTTTCAACCAGCTTATAACTTATAACAAGTCAAAGATTGACTAAATTCATAGGTAAACTCTTCAATTTAGTTTGATATAACCTTTGAGTTGTTTCATCAAAATAAAAACTATTTTAAGGTTTTTACAAGTAGTGTAAAAGATTTGATGTCACGTGACAGTATTTGGCGTGTCAGTAAAAAGATGATGGCATGTTGAGAACTTATTTTCGAAATCAATTCTCTAAGAAAGATTTTTTTAAAATAAATATTAATTTAAAGAAATTTAATTTAATGAGAGGATTAAAAATTTAACGCAGAAATATATGGTATGTTAGTTTTAGTAGGTGTGAACCGATAGTTTAACTCAAATTAAATCTACTTTTCCAGAGTTTTTAGAAGTCTTGAAAACTCAGACTCTAATGTGTTTGAGTTTCAAAAATCTTTGTTACTTTTTATTAACATAATCAATTAAATATGCCATCTAGGGAGGGGAAAGTTCCATTGTAGAATATTAGTCATCTGTGGAAAGTTATAATTGGTTTGAGATGCCTTTAGATATTTTATGAATTTATTGATAAACGTTAGTTTTTAAATTTTGTGAAATCCTCTGAAGATCATATAGATTTTTTTCTAATAAAGATAAGAGACGGATTGTGTTTCTCTAATTGACCTTGTATTGCTATTAAGCTGATAAACTTCAAAAATTTTTTTGAATTCATTTTTAAAAAATGAAGTTTAAATATAAATTTTTTACAAAAATTGAAATGAATTAAAAATTTTAAAATATTTTCACCATAGCATGTAAAATTTATAAGTTGCGTAATATGAATAGTTCATTTTGGCACGACAAACCATTAGGGAGAGTGGATAAGAATGACCAAGAGTAATTCATTATAGTTCTTGCTGCTATGAAAACTCATTGTTTTTTTTCAAAAAAGTTATTTTTATCCATCATTAATCAATATTGAATTCAAAAATGCCTCAATGTTGTTGAGTATTCTGTTATACAGTCAATACTATTTTTCATTCTGAACGCCATGAAAAATTGAAGTTTTTAGTCAAGTAACTGAGCAAAGGAATGGAAGAATAGTTTCAAGTGACGCAACTTTTCCATTCACCAACAGTGACTATAAATGTGTGCAGCCTGATAGATAAAGAAAAGGATGAATGGATGGATGGATAGATGGATGAATGAATGGATGCATGGATGGCTGGATAGATGAGCGGATGGGTAAAAAAATAAATTAGCTGATAACTAGACAAAATACACTGAAAAGGTAAATAAATGAATGTATAAATAAACAAAATAAAAAGAAATGGAGAGAGGAGAAAAAAGATAGTTGAAAACAGGTGAACAAATTAATGGATGGAAGAATAGTTTGATGGATAGATAGTTAAAAGAATTGAAAGCACGGTTAGATGGAGAAATTAATTGATAGCTTAACGAAAAGATAGGTGGAAGAAAAAATAAATGGGTGTATAAAAGAGTCTTGATGGGTTAGTGAGCAAGCAGATGACAAAGGGGCAGATGACAAAGAATGATGAAGGTGCCATGCTGAGGCAGATGTTCGAGAGATCATGGACACTTACAAAACATTCACGTACTTTTAGGAAATTTTTTTCACATAAAAATACACACACACACACACACACACACACACACACACACACACACACACACACACACACACACACACATTGCTTAGTCAGCCATGAAAAATTCTTTCTCACAATTGTCTCTAGAAATTTACCTAGTTTCTTTTTATTTATTTCTCATATTTTTTTTTATTTTTCACTTTCTTACTTTTGTTTCATCTGTTTCAAAAAAAATATATAATTAAAATATATCATTATTTGGTTGACTAAACTAGCCTATCAACAAAAACGATTTGAATCAAACACTTTTATTAATTATAAATTTGAATACTTGATAATGTGAGTTCAACTTACTAAAAGCTTCGTGTTATTATTCAGTAAATAAAAGTGTTTGACTCAAATCAATATCATTATTAAACTTTTTCACTTTTTTCGTTAATTAATTTTTCAACGTTTTCTAATATCAAAAATAATAATGATTGTTGTAATACTCAATACTATCAATCCCTTAAATGCCTTCCTTCATCGTTTTGTTTCACATATGTGTGCTTCGTTTCGAAATATACTTTTCTAACTTTTGAGAGGCTTTCAAACACACATAAATTAAAAGCGTATTACAAGTCACACACACATAATGAAAAATACATAGTCATATAACAATTTTATAAACAGATTAGACAGCATAAACAAATACTCAAATGGTCCTATTAAAAACCAAAGCTACACATACCTAAAAACATACAGAAACCTGCTCACACAAGCAAACACATAAGAGTAAAAGAAGACAAACAAACACATGCAGACACACAAAAAGACACGCACAATTACATAATAATAAGAACAGAGTCAAAAACTAGAAAAAGAAAAAGAAAGTTTAATTGGAAAATAACGTTTGCCTAGATTATAAAATTTTCTAAAAATTTTTTTGAGAATTATAGTTACATATTCAAGCTGATATAGCAATAATTGTCAAAAAAAGCACCAAAAATATTTGTATATGTTAACAAAAAATTGAAAAATCACATTTAAAAAAATCAATCTAATGTTGAAACAATGCAAAGAACTGTCAAATACAACAATAAAAAAATAAATACAACAATAAAAAAATAAATACAACAATAAAAAAATAAATACAACAATAAAAAAATAAATACAACAATAAAAAAATAAATACAACAATGAAAAAATAAATACAACAATAAAAAAATAAATACAACAATAAAAAAATAAATACAATAATGAAAAAAGTCAATAAAAGAAAACAAAACGAAGAAAATAATATAATACAACACACCACAACTACAACAAAAACAAACATATATACAACAATCAACATTTCGAAAACGATAAACACAGAAGAACAAAACACATGCACACAAACGAAAACCACATTTGGCGCCAAAACATTCTCTCCTGCTTCTTTGTCACACAGTGATTGCTTTGTGTACCTTGAAGCAAAATAATAACAATAATAGTAGTAACAAGAATAGTAATAGAAATAATAATAATAGACAAAATATAATGAGATGAACAAAAAATCTAAATAAATAAAGGTATTTTTGAAAAAGTTAAATAGTTATAAAAAAGAAAAATATTCATGAAAATTATGTTCAAAAATATTAATATTAGTCATAATTTGCAGTTTTTTCTTCAATTATACAACATCATTGAAGAACCTAACGATATTTTATCAGCTGCCATATTTGTCTAAACATTTTCTCGTTGTTTATTCAAAATTATCACAAATCACTCATATTTTGTGTCAATTATATTCGTTAAATGTTATTTTTTCAAATCGCCATCTCCAGTTTGTATTCAAATGAGTAGAAAACTAAATTTCTTTCAATACATTCAATCATTTTTCTATGACTGAGCCAACTTTTCAGCAGCCTGAGATGTTTTGTCCACTTCACAAAGCAACCATGAAAGCAAGGTTGTAATTTGACCACAACATGTTGAAATGAACAAGGAGTGTTTGAGGGAAGTTATGAGTGCAATCTACCCGGCTTAATAATAACTAAATGAATATATTTTCTATTTATGTTAATTTTTTCTAATTATAATTTAATACATAGTTGCTTTTCAAATTTTTTATTTTGAATGTGAATTCAAATAAACTAAAATCATCCAAGAACTTCTACATTCCATTTTTATTGTAATACTCTCGAAAATGAGACAGTTCTTAAATACAAATATTGTTTCTGAACAAACTGAAATTTTCGACAACTCCAATTCCATGGTAGTACATTTCAAGACCAAACTCCAGCAAAGCTTTTTTCTTCCATCGAGATACATTATTCTTTCTGTGGAATTCTTCACAATATTGGCGGTGCAAAAATCTCAGATGGTAGTCTAAATTTTGATCTCAAATTCACTTATTTCATCTTCTAAAAAAAACATTTTCAAAGTTTTTATGCTATAAACACCCAAATTTTTGTTTTTACAAATGCAGATGTCACCAACCTCATTGATTCTTTCCAGGTTGAACTTCTGCAACTGTTGTGCTGACGATCTTTTGTAATCAAAAATACAGTAGTTTCTTCAAAACCATGCAACTAAAATTTTTTTTAGTTGTTTACTTCATGTGCTTGCCTTGACTGCAATGGCTACCAGTTGCCCTAAGATACCAGTTGAAATCTTTCTGGCGCATTGCCAACGTGTGTGTTCATACAAGGTTTTTATATCAAAATTAATTATTGACAATGCTCGGTTTTGCAATGGTTGTAACAGTCTCTTCATGATAATTTCCATGTTGCTTTTTCTCTTCCTAAGTCCCACGTCTGTTCTACTCTCTCCCGCTTGATCAGTTTATGGAGTTTCCGAAAACTTTTAAAAACTCCATTATAAGCTTTTTTTATTAAAATTAATCCCCAAACCCCAAAAGTTATTGGAAGCCTACCCTATTTGAACTTAGGCGCTACATAAGCCCGTAACAGTAAATATAACAATTGAGACCATGTATGTACCATGTTTCAATATCTCTGCCAAGTGTTTCCAAGTTTGCTGTGTGTATTCAAACGATTATTCAAGATATTGGTGTTTTCTATATTATTTTTCCTTAACTTGTATGTTACTTTTAAGCTTTATTAGTGGTTATTCTTCATTTGCATACATTCCATACAAAACATTTATTTCCCATGTTGAATATTTGTTTTGTTTGATTGATAGCATCAAATTAACAGATTTCAATATGTTTCAATTCTATATATGCATACATTTTGGTTTTTTGCTCAACATTCTCACATTCAGTCACCTACTATCCATATTAAGACAAAGTTTCTTTTTCTATTTCTCCTATTTAATCTCATACTGGTGTATTATTTTTTTGTTATTCAAAGCTCATTGTTTTTTATTTTTTTATTAAAGCCTTTTTATTGTTTTTTTGCTAAGACCTCTTTATTAATGTTATCATAAAAAAACATTAAAAATTATTATTTTTTATAATTAAATCCATATTATTTTTATTATTAAATCCATATTATTTTTATTATTATCCGAGAATTTTTTATTAGTCATATTGTTGGCAATGCAAATGTTTCACAGAAACTCTGGCTCATATGTGATTATGCATTGTTACACACACTAAGCTTGACAATATACTATTTATTGTTTTTATCACCATTTTCTTATTTATATAGTTTTTTTTTATATTCTATTATTTAATCGTAGTTATTGTTTGTATTTTTCTACTTTGCTTTTTTACTTTGTTATGTTTTCATTACTATCAGCATTTCTTATTTTTTTATTAATATTACTTTTAATCGTTTTATTCAGTTTAATATTTTTCTTTAATTGTTTTTATTAAGTCATTCATTATTAATATTCCTATTCTTACTATTATTGTTGTTGTTATTCTCATTATTATTATTATTTTTTTTTATGAACTTTATAGATGAAAAAAAGAAGCAAAAGTATAACAATGAAAAGCGTCATTAAAATCTTTTAAGTAATCAAATAATCAGAATAATAACATTAATGAAAAAAATTCATAATAATAACAATAAAAAAACAAGCATAATTAAATAATTAAGAAAAAACATTCAAAATAATGAAAATCAATAATAAATATTTATATTATAAAAACTTTGATATCAATAAGAAAATAATAATAATAATAATAATAATAATAATAATAATAATAATAATAATAATAATAATAATGAAAACAAAAAAAAACTGATAAATTTAAGACTAAAAAGAAAAGTGAGATAAAATTGATTGAGATTGTTAAAATAACAAGTCACGTGAAAGAATGAGACAGTTTAACAAGTTGCCAAATGACGTGTTTGGGCCTTAATTTCTCTGGGAATGGAATTCGTGGCTGTATATATGTTTGTAGTTTTCATATTCATGTATAATTGATAGGAATTCAGATAGATTTCATTTGAGATATTTCATGGGTCATTTCAATGTGTTTCCTAAGTTTAAATTTCTATTAAGGATTTCAGGTAGGAATTCTAACTTTCATAAGTTTAATTCTATGATAAACATTTGTACTTTTGATGCAATACTTGTGCTGGATGTATGTTTGAATTTCAACCAGCTTCATCATTTGTTCCAAGAATCTCAGTGTTAGTACTTTTGGCATACTCCTTAGTACCTTTGTTGTCCTTTCCATATTTCTTTGATGAAAAAATTTTGTTTTTGTTCTGTTTTAAACATTTATTTGTTGTGTATTTGTATGTTCGTGCTTCAATTTTTTTGTATGTGTTCAGATGTGTGTTTTTTTCGTGTTAGCTCGCCATTCCTTTGTTCGCGTGTTTGCTTTACATTTATTTGTTCGTTATGTCTCTCACAACTTTTTCTCACGTACAAATGCACACATACTTTGACATAAACCCACACACACAAACAAATACCTTTAATTAAAAACAAATGCCTGAATAAAAATATAAACAATGAAATATACTCAATATATGTACTGCGACTTTGGTAGGTAAGCACACATCCCAACATACACACATATGTCTCTAGAGAAACACACACATAAACATATGAAGAGAATTGAAAGAGTTTATTCAAAAACACATGTGCTTATCCGCATGTGGCACACACAAGAAACACGCCATGTCACATAGAACCTGAGCATTCTATAAGGTCTCCAGGTGAGTTCGCGCACGTTTGTGTGTTTGTGTGCTGTGTGTGTGTGTGTGTGTGTGTGTGTGTGTGTGTTTGTTTGTTTGTTTGTTTGTTTGTTTGTGTGTTTGTGTTTTTGTGTGTTTGTGTCTATTTTTTTGTTTGTTTGCTTTTATGGGTTCTTTGGTTTTAATTTTTTCATATCATCTAATAATGTTATATAAAGATTTGAAAAGTTTAATTTGATTTGTTTTTCTAAGCAACTCTTCATTCATCGACCGTATGGTTTTTATTGAAAAAAAACTAATTTTTTATATGCATTTCCATTAGGAATCAAATGCACACGTACACACAAACACACACACGAGATTATTGTCACCAAGAACAAAGAAGAATACCAATATAAAGGGGTGCAAATAATTTCATAAGACATCATTACTTTTAAAAGAGGGCTTCTTGTATTACTATTAAAAAAAAAATCAATATTAATAAATTAATTAATATCAAATTAAATAAGTAATTAATTTATATTTAATTAATCAACTAATTGATTAGAAAATACATAATTGGTTAGTTAATTATCTAATTACTGTGATAGTCTCTTGGTCTTGGACAACATCAAAGTTTGTATTATGAGTCTCAATCAATGTTTTATATTTTTAAAATTGTTTAAATTAATTTATTCAAATAATTGTATATATTTTTTATTTAAAATTTATATTATTTTATTTTTAGCATATAAAAATTATTTGAATAATTATAATATATAAAAAATGAAATTTTTAATATAAATGACATTATACAGTAATTTTGGTTCAGAGCTTAACAGTAATTTTAAAAAACTCTAGATGGATATTCTGCTTTCAAAAATTTTATTTTTCAGTCCAATTTTTTATACTCAGCGTTTTCTTTTTGACAGATAAAATTTTAAAATTCTATTGTATTTTTTCTAATAAATTAGAAAAACATTGAAAATATTATGTATTAAACTCAATAAAATGTAATGATAAAAAAATTTTATATATACTTTCACTGAATCATTTTGTATTTTAGGATACATATTGCTTATATATTGTTTAAAAGCATTAACTCTAGGTTAGCACTGCCACAATACAAACTTGTCATAAAACTCAGTCACCAGAACCATAATAAAAGGTTTAAATAAAATACCTGGTAATATGATTGATAAATTTTATTTTAAATTAGCTTATTTTGAATATAGAAATATTCGTGTTTATAATAGTATTGACGCCGATAATAAATAAATAACGATTATCGAAAATGCATATCGTAATAAAAACCTTAATAATATTTGAATAAAAATATTTTCTGAAAAAAGATATTCAAAAAATATTATAGAAGTAATCCATAATAGAATGAAATTATATTTAGATAGCCTGGTATGCCTAGAGTACAAGACATGTCGGATAACAAAACGTTTCAAAAGTTTATGATGATTTGATAGCAAACACTCGAATAGTGATTCAATTATAAGTTTATTTTTCTGTTTAGCTTTTTTTAAAATAAGATTTAAAGGTTTTAAAACGTATCTAAAGGACAAATTCATCGGAGCTTTTTGTAATAGTAGTTTTAGCGTAAAAATCACGTGATGGTAAATAAATTAAGTAGTTACACTACAAAAAATATTTGAAAATTGAAATTCTATAACATATTCTCTAGTACCTAAACATTAGAAGCTCTCTGAATAACTTATTTAAGGACCGAGTGTATAATGTTCTGCCCGATAATATTTCCCTTCACTAGATTCTACACAAAATCAATTTTTGAAGTATTGTTTCTTCAAATCATTCAGTTTATTGATCTATAACATACATCTTGTAAAAGTTGACAAGTTACCTAGTAATGTTGTATCTAAGAGTTATATTTAATATCAAATATAACATTCAGCATAAACTTGTACTACGCGTTTTTATAATCCCACATTCATAGCCTATAATTATTCTCATTACATCTAAATTATTGCATTACTTCGTACACTTCTTCTCTTATTTCTCAAAAGACTTTCTCACGTTACTTACCCCTAGAACTACTTCTCCTATTATTTATTATTCATTATTGAAACTACCAATTTTTCAGCTTCCATTATCAGAACTTTTTTTTGCCATATATTCTATTTTTTTGATATTAACTTTCATATAGTTCCAGGTGTTACATTGTCGTGATACTCGATTGTTTGGAAGAATGTATATATATACATATATTTTTTTATTTACTTTAATGTTTGAAATGACATTTCAAGGTGGCTTTCTTTGTGCTTCTACTATTGTGATCAATTTTTATTTAAAAAATCTGCGTCGACTTTTTTTTCCTTTCTCCAATAACTTTTATTCGTTTTTAAGAATTATACTCCTATCTCTCTTAATATCCATTGTGAATTTTTAATAACTGGCGTTTTACCCATTCTAAGTATTTTTAGTTAGTTCTTTGTCAGCATTAAACTTAAACCCAAAAGTATGGGAACATAGCAAGCCATTGTATGAAAGCTTTTAAAACTAATATTTTATTTAAGAAGTGGAAGGTTTTTTGTTTTGTGTAAAAAATTTTTAAATTTATTTTTGCGTCAGAAATTCATTTCAAAAGTAAACTTATCGTTAATATTTTTTACAAATGATAATTATTCAAACTGAAGCACATAAAAACATTTTCCCTAATTTTCAATTTGAATGTATCTCATTTAAAATGCTTTCATACAATTCAATTCATTTTTCTTATTTAAATACAGAACCCTAAACTTGTTATTGCTTTTTTCATAATTCGCAAGTAAGATTATTTAAGTACAACACAAATGTCTCCAGTATCAGTTAACGTTTGTGCCTTCGATATTATCTTAATGTATGTAAAGAATCATAACACATAGACTAATCTCATTCTAACTTTCTCATATGAAGTTATATATATTTTGTATAATATCAAAGTTGTAAGAATCTCAATTCTAACAACAACTAAGGTAGGAAGATAATACGAGAAAATTACCAAAAAAAACGATTAGATAATAAAACATAATTAAATATCAATAAAAATAATACTTCAATAAAGCCATATAAATATTAACAATGAAATCTAGATATATCCATCATTCAAGCGTTTTTATGGTCGCTATTTAGTCATTCTGTCTGCTTTTACTGCTTCACTTTTCTTTCAGTGTAATCTATTATTCAAAGAAACCACATTTATTTCAATTAAATGTTATTTCTATCGAGGATTTATATTATAGTAGTCTTTAATGTTTCTCTTGATTATTTTCTATCATTTTGTGTTTTTATCATTATAAATTTTTATCATTTGTTAAAATTTTTCTCTAACTAGATATTCATATACAAATATCTCAGTAAATGATTCCACTTTTCAGGTGTCTTTTTTTTACTGGAAGTAATGAAGTGGTGACTCAAGCCATCACCATAAATTGGTTTGAAACACATTCTAATGGTTGTTATTTTAGAACACTAGTTAGTTTATTAAGATACAAAGCTTTTCGTTATCGACGTAAGATTGTAATGTCATTTATTTAATTACCTGATGATGATATTAGTGTATGTCAAAAATATTTCATTTAAACTTTGATAATAATATACCTAAAAGCCTAGTGTTTAAAAGCAACGAAAATCCATCATAATATTGGTTTTTAATTCGTATTTCTATTTAAAGCCAAATAAATATCAATTAATAATATAGTTTCTATATTCTTTGAAATGCTTTTAACAAACATTTAATGAGATTGTGTTTTGCTTTATTCTTCAAGGCCTAAGCGTTTATAAAAATGTGAAGCTTCGGTCATAAATAAAATTTCTATCCAGACTGTACTTATTGTCCTAGTCAAGTTACCTTCTCAACGCAACCCAGTTAGGCAATGTATTATATATAGTATGATTGACTTATTTTACTTTGCATAGTGTTTTATACTCTAGTATGAGTATCTTATATTCATTTATAAATGTATTATATTTTAGTATCATTAACTCATGCTATTTCTTTGGGCAAATTTTGTGAAAAAAGTTATAGAACAAATAGAAAAAGTTATGGAACGATAAGTATATATAAATTTAATGAAAAAAAATAGGTTAAATAAAGTTGAGATACAATCTGAAGAAGAATCTTCAGAAATTTAGGAAATAACTTTAAATAGATTCATTAAAAACCTATCAAGTTTTGCTTTGCAATGTTTTTAAACCAAGCGGCAAAATAGTTTTTTATGACAAGTGAAGATATCATGCTTGACTTCAACTAATAGCATAACTAATATTCCAAACAGCTAGTTCAAAGCTTCAACTATTAGTAACAGGCATATAACAAACATATAAATGAACAATGAAGAAATATTTTATTACGTGGTGCATAGAGAATATTTTGATGAGGCTCGTAAGAACGTTTTAGGATGAAGTATATCAAAACTTATTATTGTTGGTTAAATTTGTCATGGAACTGTGACTTAGGTGTATAGATAAATGGGTCATAATTTAAGAGAAGTTTCGAGGTTGAAGGCACCAGAGAAAATGAATAGCTGAAATTAGTTTTAAAAACATGATGAAGGACTATTGTCGTAGACTTGGTTTACTATGATATGGACAAGTGAAGAGAGAGTGAAGTCATGGAGATAAGTCAGTAAATCTCTCAGAAAAGAGGATATACTAAATCTAAAATACTTATGCTGATACTGGATATATATAAATATATAAGAATACACCAATTCCATGAAGCATCCACAGAAAAGTCTGAAAAAGTGTAGGTGACAAAAAAAGCTTGAAACTATGAATTTTTCCAGTTCAAATTTTACTCTTATGTGTAAAAAATGTGAAAAAGCCTATAAGTTTTTTGCGGGTTCGAAAAGCCACCTTTGAGTCAAGCAAAGCAATGGCAAGACTTGAAGAAGAGTTACTGCCACTAATACGAATACATCACTAGTACTTATATACCTCAATGCATTAACATATGCTGAAGTATTAGACATAAAAAAAAGTAAAGCTTGGATGGTAAATGTTAATTACTTAATTTATATATACAAAGGAATATGAATTTTAAAGATTTATATAAATTGTAAACATGTTGATATGTTAAGCTTAAATGTTAGTAGGAACCCTTGATGAAAGGATTTTTGAATATGAGTTCTAATGATTTTAAAAATAAACAACTATTTTTATGTTTTTTATTGGGGATTATATCTATTTTTTACATTACTCATTGTATTGAACTCATGATTGGTTAATTATAGGTTGGCAAAGACTTAAACAAAATGTTTAAATTATTATTATTATTATTATTTGTATTAATTAATTATTAAATAGACAAATATCAAGAAAAGAATTAACCGAAATTATTAATTCAAAAAGAGTTAGTTAATAAAAAAAGTGAACACTAATAAAAGAAATATATAACAAATCTTAAAAGTAAATTAAAATTTAATAACAACCTATATGAAATATAACAAAGATAGTAATTCAAAATCATAATGAAAAAAAAAAATAATAAGAATAATAATCAGAAATTGTTGAAGCTTTTATTGCAAGATTTAGCATTGGTTGATTCATTAAACTTTTTGTTTCTATTTTTATCATTATTCAATTAATATTTCACTGCTGAGCATTATGTTTTTATTATTTTTTCTATTTTACATTTTTATTTTTATTATTTATTATTTCATTATTCTCGACTGGATGTAGGTACGAATATTCAAATGGTGCAGAACTTAACCTATATATTATAGAGACGTTGTTACTCTGCATATTAATACTAATAATATATATATATATATATATATATATATATATATATATATATATATATATATAGTATTTAACGCAATATTACTGCTAATAACTTGAATAGCACCGATATGGTTTTCAACAATTTTTCTTAGGTCGATTTATGGAAGTTTTTTGTCTATTACCATTCATTATGATTTTATTTTTTTAAAATTATTATTATTGCTACTGTTTTGAGTTTCTTTGTTTTTCGAAGATAATTTTGTAGTTTACATTTTTGTTGAGATTTTGACATTAAAGTCTTTTTTTTGTTTGTTTATTATTTGTGTAAACTGTGTTTCTATTATTTTTTTATTTATGTTTGTTTTTTTTTTGTTACTTCATTATTTATTTTTTTTATTAAAACACGTCACCGATCATTAATTAAGTATATAAGAATTGAAAGGCTGAAATACAAACAAATAATAACACATTTTTCTTATTATTGTTACTTTTTTATTATTTTTTGCTATTTTTATTACTGTTTTTTTTTTTTATTTTTATTTTTACTATTGTTTTTTTTATTTTTTCTTTGTTAGTTCAATGATGACTATTATATTTTCTTTCATTATACATTTGATATTTAAGTTATAGTTCGGTTTTAATTTTTGTTTCAGATAATATAACATGAATTTTATGAAATACCTTTTTATTTAATTCAATCAAAACCTCAAAAATATATCGACCAAATTTTGAAAAAAATTTTTCATTCGTCATTTAAAATTTTATTTTTTTATATTATTATTATCTTTTTCTTGGAACTTTCAATAGCAATAAAATATTAAATATTAGCATATGTTAGTCACATAATGGGTTTGTTGTGTATGTGATTTCGTATGTCTGTGTGAATTTATATAGATGTGTATATCTGCTTATATGCTTAGATTAGTCTAAATGTTTGAGTTTATATTTTTTTCTATGATTTTTAATTTTTGTTTGTATGTTTGTTTATATCTGTGTGTTTGTCCGTGTGTTTGTATGCATGTGTGAGCGTGATGCTTAGAAATGATTTTGTAAGATTATTTGGGTTTTAATTACGTTTCTACAACTTTTTTCAACATTTCACAAGTCGTGAATATTGTAAATAAAAATACAAAAAAATAATTTAATTTATTTCTCAACAAAAAATACTTATCAAGTAATGATTGAATAAGAGTTTTAACGTTGATAAGTTTTGAAACAAAAGCAATCATAAAAAATCAAGTATCAGCTAACCTAATGGTTATACAAACTTAGTATTAGTAGCTTCTTGTGGATAAAACTAAATAAGGATTGTTTTTTGATTTAATAATACTATGATTCAACATAAATAAAGCTAAGGTGAAATCTACATAAAAATAATAGTAAAGAAAATTTTATATTGATTACAGTAGAACCACAGTCGGGTCGTCAGTTGGTAGGTCTTGAGCAGTGGCAAATTATAGATCATATATGTAGATTGCACTGGTCCCGGCCTGTCAGCTGACGACTTAATGGAAACTTGATAAATTTTATGCTTCTGATGGTGAAATATGTGTGGAGGGTTACCGATCAATGGAAGGTAGAGAGCAAGGCGAAGTCTTGGGCAAATTGTTGCCAACCAAATTGCACTCGACTCGGCCTTACTCCTACCACCATTGCAACTTACTTACGACCTTGAGTGCTTTTGAAACTAGCAACAAAGAATTAGAAAAAAAATTGCCTAATGAAATGTAAAAAAAACAAAGGTAATGTTTGGAAAAATTACATAATTCAAATCAATTTTATCGAATTACATTGGAAAGTAATTAACAAAACCACTGTGAAAACTGTGGAATCTTTGGTGATGCTGAATTCTTCACAACTCCATCAGCCTACAGTTCATCTTCTAAGATCAAACGTTTCATAAATTCATGACATGTGGAACATTTATCAGTTGTGCTACGTCATTTGCTTCCAAGCATGACAAAATAATCGATTATTTAAACTAAAGCTTCATCGACTTTCTCATTTATGTCAGCCATTTATTTTTTTACTTCTCATTGGTCAACTTTATCTACCCACCTATTTTTTTGAGTCCATAATTGAGAACGACTCAGTACACCAAAAACTACGATCAAAACACATTGTATTTGGCAGCCATGACTTCTACACAGTGCTCAAATGCTTAGAATGCCACAACATGCTGGCAACTATGGACGCAAATTGAATGGAAGAAAAAATGGAACAAATAATTTGATTTTATTGGAAATAAATAAATTTGTTGTGTCCATTTAAGCCGTTAATGTATGAAGTATTGAATGATATTATGACGTAATTAGATAATGGAATTTAAAATATATATAGATAGATAAATGATCTACAGATAAAGTGAGATAGATAGATAGACAGATAGATAGATAGATGAATAAATAGAGATAGATAGATGAATAAATAGATAGATAGATAGATGATATACAGATAGATAGATAGAAAGATAGATAGATAGATAGCTAGATAGATAGGTGAATAAATAGATAGATAGATGAATAAATAGAGATAGATAGATAAATAAATAGATAGATAGATAGATGATATACAGATAGATAGATGATATACAGATAGATAGATAGATAGCTAGATAGATAGGTGAATAAATAGATAGATAGATGAATAAATAGATAGATAGATGATATACAGATTGATAGATAGATAGATAGATAGATAGATAGATAGATAGATAGATAGATAGATAGATAGATAGATAGATAGATAGATAGATAGATAGATAGATAGATAGATAGATAGATAGATAGGTAGATAGGTAAGTAGATAAATAAATAAATAGATTAAGTCATAAATTGATTGATGATTCAGATGAAGGAACAAAATATGGACAACTACATTGTAAATAACGATCCAACAAAATCCTATACTCCAAACTAGTTTTGAGAAAATAATAATAAATAATAAAAATCAAAATCAAAATAATTTCAAAAACGAGTATGAACAATGCAACTCAATATATCTTCTATAAAGTACAATTCAACCATTTCACCATAACTTATCGTCACCACAAAATTCATTTTAAACGTTACATTTAAAAATGAATTTTGTTAATGTAATATACATTATCAACATCTCCACGGAATATGGCTTAAAAAATAACTTTATGATAAGATAAAAAATAGATAATATCACAAAAAAAATACAAAACTTTCAATAAATATATTCTAAAAGTAAGCTTTATGATTAGATTTTGCTTTAAAAGCCATTAAAACTTTGAAAACTTAGATGAATACTTCAAAAATATAAAAAAACAAACGAAAAATACTAGATAATTCCTTATTATTTTTTGAATTCAATTGGTCCGCAACTTGCATATATACTCAATGCGGAACAAAATAACAATCATCATATTTGTTTTTATTATTGTCCCAATACAAATACTGTTTTAGCGTGGTTTTGCATGATGTTTCTGTACAAACACTGAATGACAGCAATAATAATATCAAAAAGATAAGCTTTCATGATTGATAATAATGGCAGAAAAAGAAAATTTCTAAAATAATAGAAATAAAAAAAAAATGTAAAGGAAAATATGAGTAATGATATCCATGGTTTTTATTACGTTTATGAACATGTTGACGCGATGAGCACAACAATCAACACAAAACAATCTTCAAACACTATATTTACACAAGTCCAGGATGTAATTAATATTAACAATAATAATAATACTATAAGAATAATAATAATAATAATAATAGCTTTACAAAAAAATCAAAAAATTCTTTGATAATAACAAACTGAAGAAAGTGATAAGATTTGAAAAATTATGAGAAGCTAAGTTTACCATTATTAATATTAACAATAGATTGTTATTAATTTAATTAGATTATGCTGCTCTACATGTCGCAGTAACTGTGGTGGACAGCAGTTAGTCTGGGTTATTGATACTAATTATAGTGTAATTTATAAAATAAACTGTTCGTTTTTGACATGTAATAAAAAAAGAGGGTCTTAAAAAATAAAGAATAACATAAACTAATGACTGAGTTAAAATTTTTGAAAACAAAAAATAGGATGACAATGAAACTGCAAAAGTAATGAGTGATGATAAAGCGACCTTCAAAGGTTTTGATTGCGAAACTGGTAATGAAGTATAAAAAAATCGGTGCACGTTAAAATAGTCGAATGGCATTGAAATGCATGAAAAAATGGAAATTGTTGTTTCCATTATTATGAATTTGTTTGTTAAACTTGGAAATGCTGACAAGAAATACTCACATAAATTATCAATGTTTTCACGTCCATAAACAAACTTAAATTCACGCACACAGTCTCAAACATGCACAGACACACATTTATTCAGATTCATTAGACTCGGTTGATGACGTTGTGGATTCGGAGCTTGAATCGCTCTGTAGGGCTTTTTATTTGTTTTTTTTTTGTTATTACTATCATTTAATTGTTATTTTTATTTAGTTTCCTGAACTAAAACAAGAATAAATAAAACTCCAAAAATTAAATTACTTGAGAAGTCTTAATAACAAAAATAATAAATGTACTATTTTCAAAATTTTTTTGGTTCAATTTTCCAATACCAAACATAAAATCAAATAGAACCTTTTTTGCTATGTTTTCTGTTCGTTTTGGTTTTGTTTTCGTCTGCAGAAGGTTTCTTCGGACCTGAGATGCATGAAGGAATTTAAATAACTAAGTAACAATTTGAAAAATAAAATTAAAACGAAATTATATTCATAATAATGATTCTAATAACAATGAGAATAATAATAATAATAACTAAAAAAAAATATTATTATTATTATTATTATTATTATTATTATTATTATTATTATTGCAACAGACCGTTAACAATAGTGTTGTCAGCATCAGCCTGTTTACGAGGTTTTTTCTTCAGACAAGAAGATACGTACCTGAGTTGGTTGATGTATGGTATATGTATAAGGGAGATAGATGGATAGATAGATAGATAGATACCAAGATTTTAAATCCAGTTTAATCCCAGATGATGTGGGATATACACTCATAATGAAAAATAATAGAACTGAAGATAATAGAAAATATAAAAAACAATGAGAACCATTCAAGTTCTCTGAGAGTGGATGGCTTGAGCATCTCGAAGTCGATCTCGATCTCATCAGGGTTTGAGTCCTTCAGGGAAGTCTCCCTGTTCTGTATGATCTGCACCACCCTGCCCAGCTTGTCTCCTGATTGGTTTTTGTTTATCTCTCTGTCTGTCATTGTTTTTCTGTCTATTTATCTATATCTATCTATCTGTCTATCTATCTATCTATCTATCTATCTATCTACCTGCCAACCTACCATGGCACATGCCCTCACCTGCCAATTTATTGATATCCAAACTCAATTGTCTTTTTTCTTCATAAGTCATGGGTTTGTTCTGGTCTTCTTCTTCGCTATTGAAGGCAAATATGTTTCCTTCTTTTTTACCGCCAGATTTGGCTTTTGTATTGTTGGCAACATTATTATTATTGTTGTTGTTATTTGTTTTTTGGCGAGTTTGTTTTTTGGCTTTATTCATCTTGCAAAATAATAGAAATATGGTTATTTTATTTTAATACAAGAATCATGACTAGTTATAATGTAAAAATCATAAACATTATGAATATATAATTTTAGAAACCTGTTTATTATTGTTGTTGTTGTTGACGTCTTCTTGTTTTTGTTGTTGTAATGGTGCCACATAATGTATGGGAGGTGAGACTACATTATTATTTTTATTATTCAAATTATTATTTGCATTATTGAAATTATTATTGTTATTATTGCTAGTAGCATTATAAGGCTTCCTTGTAGGTCGACCATGCACGTTATCAGGATTGGTTGTGACAGCTGCATCAGCTGACCCAGCTGCTAGCTGATTGACTGCGGCAGTCGGATTGGGTGCTGTTGGTGAATTTATCAGCTTCTTTTTCCTTTTCCTTTTCCGTTTTTGACAATGTTCATGAGTCAACTTTTTGAGTTCTTCGTGCACTTGCCTCAGCTGGTTGTCGATGATGTTTGTGTGTTATGGTGGATGGATGGATGGGTAAATAGTGGATGAATGGGTTTAATGGTAGGTGGATGGGTGTAATGACGGATGGATGGAAAACAGAAAATGAGATATTTTGGTTATTTCATACAAACTCAATAAACTAGTTTAAATATTCAAGTTCATTATTTAAAAAGACACGATTTTGACTGATACAATAATAAGCATTTTATGCCCTATAACTTCGACGTTATCTAAAGTTATTCCTCAAGACAAGTGTAACAAATGGAAAAAGCTTTGTTTCTTGCTTATGGAGCCATTTTGAAGCATTTTCAACATAAAAAATCAATATATACTTTATGCATAAAATTATAATTGAAAAAGAGTTTAACTCAAAAGCTTTCATACATTTGATAGTTTATATGATATACTATGGTTCCATTGAAGTTTCATATCACATTATTTCATTATATTGAAGATGGAAACATTGAAATATCACTCGACCTGCTCTTGTAGCTCTTTCAATCTTTTTTCTCTTTCCTCTTCACTATCATCATCACCACTAACCCCACCATCCTCATCATCGTTATCATCACCCACATTGTTGGATTTATCATTATTATCATTGTTTTCTCTAGTTTGAAGATCATTTGGATCGAAAGGTACGTGAGCAAATCGCATTTCAAACGCCTCCTGTTTATGTGCAATTGTATGATCTATCTATCTATCTATCTATCTATCTATTCCCCAATCTGACCTGCAGCTTTCTGGCCATAACAACCACATCGGAATCTGGAAGATTGTATCGGTAGCAGTTGGTGAAGATGAGACGGACATCGTCTGCGAACTCTCCACTCTTCCTATACAGACCTTGCTCCATTTTGCGCTGTTGGTGTATCAATTTGAAGCAAGACTTCAATGGATATGATGAAAGTAAAAAGTGGATATAATTAATATATTAAAAACGATTTAGATAAAATGAGAAATAAAATTTATGATAATAATAATGAAAATAATTTGAAGAATAATAATAGTAATACAAACAATAAAAACGGTGTGAAAATTGAAGAATAATCATCATCATTACCACCTTTATTGTGCCCAGGTCCATAGGTTTCTTGATGACGTCATGATAGTCGTGAAGTCCTAGTAGGTTGGCGTCGACTGGTTGATAGAATGGCCACGCGTACATCTGTGTGTGTGCGTGCAGTAGAAAAGCACATGAAGTGATGAAGTGGTGTGTTTGTGTGCGTACGTGTATGTGTGTGTTTGTGTGCGTGTATGTGTGTGTTATATAATAAATGAAACATATTTCATCATTCTCTAAAAAATAAAAAAAAATTTTAAATAACTGGAGTAATATAAACAACAAAAAATAATAATAAACATACCGCATGCTTTTTTCCTATGAGTTCTTTGAGTATCTCAATACAAAACTCCAATGGAGTAACATTGGTGTTATTATTATTGTTATTATTATTACTATTATTATTATTTTTATTATTATTACTAATATCATTTGCGCTGAAATTCAAATTAGAAGTAGGGATACTTTTATTATTAATGTTATTATTATTATTATTAAAACTCCTATCGTTATTGTTATTATTTTTATTGAAACCATTATTTTGGTGCATATTGTTCAAAAGATTCATATTGTTAGTGTTGTTATTATTATTATTGGTCATACTATTGTTGTTTATATTATTATTATTGTTTGAAGCTGGAGTAGTATTAATGCTCGGAAGCGAATTCAGTTCATTAATATTATTAGTTGTGTTAGTATTATTAATATTATCTTTATTTCCATCATTATTCAAACTAGCGTCGTTATTAGCAGAGACGTCATTGAATTTTGTGTCGTCAACATTTTTGTATGCCGGTGGTTGGTGTAGATTTTGTTGAGATGAATTTTTCTGTTGTTGTTGAGGTTGTGTTCGAGATGATTTTTGTGTTTGTAGTGAATTTTGTTGTTGCTGCATGTGTTGTTGGTTGTATGATTGTTGGTCGGGTATTTTTTGTTGATGTGGGTTGTTGGGATGTTGAGGTAGATGAGTTTGTATGTTTTGTTGAAATGGTGGTTGTTTTGTTTCCTGTTTTACTTCCCTCCTTCTACCTCCTTGTTTCGTCTGGAAAGATTAAATTTAATACAATTGAAAAAGTATATTTGAAATACTCATTTTTTGACGAATAAAAACAAAAAGATTGAAAAAGTAAATATAATAAATTCAAATAAAATTGTAGATATAAACAAAAAAAAGAAAATCGTGAAAATAAAGATTACTTTTTCATGGTCATTTGCATTAGGAGAATCGAATGGCTTAATAGCATCTCTATTATTATTGTTATTATTAACATTATTATTCTGAATACTATTATTAGTAGAAGTAGTGGTATTTTGATTATTATTATTATTATTCAAAATAGGAGAAGTGTTAAGCGAATTATTATTATTTTGATTATTTTTAAAATTTGATCTATTTTTGATATTATTATTATTGTAATTAATTTTAATATTATTATTATTCTTATTTCCATTGTTATTATTGTCCAAAGGCATGGTGATACTGTTTTTATTCTTACTCACGAAACTGTTATTGTTTTTGTTTTTTCTATTTTTTATTTGTTCATTTTTTGGAGAAAATTTTTTGCTTATTTTTTCATTTGTTTTTATACTATTTATTTCGTTGTTATTATTATTATTATTATTATTACTGCTACTAATTGTATTTGCATCATTAGTAATTATAATTTCATTGTTATTATTAAATGGTTCAATATCTTTATTTTTATTGTTATTATTATTTTTAGCACGGCTAGTGACGGGAGTTTGAGGAATATACTTCAAATCTTTCTGTTCTATATCCTCTCCGGTGGTACTAATTGTATTATTATCATTATTGTTATCATTAATTTTATTATTACTATTATTTCTAGTAGTACTAGTTGTTAATGCTGTAGTATTATCAGTAGTATTAGTGGTAGAAGAAGTTGAGGTGTTCAAATCACTTGTATCTTTATTTTTAATACTTTCGTCTTTATCATTCATTTTTTCGTTGTCATCTTTATCCGATTTGGTATCTTTGACTTCTTCTTTTTCCTCTTTAGTGGCTGAATCTCTAAGTGGTCTAGCAACTCTTTTTTCAGTTTCAGTACTTCCGGTTTTGGCTCTTTTTGCTGGAGGTTGTTCTACAATTTCCTGTTTTCATATAAATAAATAAAACATCTTGGTCTTATTTTCTATTTATATCAGAAGAAATTTATTTCATAGGTTTTATTGATTCCTGGAGATTTTTTGAGCATATTTCAATGAAAACAAAACTTATAATATCGATTAATTTCTAGCGATGTTTTTATGTCTATTTTTCAGAGATTTATTTGAAATAAAATTTAATTGTCAAGAAATATTAATAATACTCAAAAGCAAAGGTTTTTTGAATAAATTTGTTGAACGCTTATACTCAGAATTCTATTTTATTGATTTATTATCATTATTTGCATTCTTCTCATTTTTATTCCTATTATTAATATTCTTCTCATTATTATTAACTCTAAAACTATAGTTTCTTGTATTAACAAACTAATAACCTCTTTAGGCATGGAAGCGAGTTTGTTGATGAATAACTTCTCCAAGGCTTGGCACATTATCACAATATCCTGTACACACGTGCATTTGATAATCATTCACTCACATACAGGTACATACACCATTTCACACACACTATCCCAAACATATTCCATTTTCCTCAAAACACACAGTCTAGTGATCAACACCCACAACGTACAACCCCTCTTAACTAAACAGCCATGAAATACCTCTCCTCTCTCTCCAACCTTACATCACAAATACCCTTCCAACACCACTCATCCATGTCTCACACCCTTCCCACTCACCTCTCCTGACTTGTTGTAAGTGTAACAGTTGGTGAACATTTGATTGAAGTCCTTGATACACTGCTGTGCTGATGAGTAATACCTGCTCTCCAATCTTTTTTGTATGGTCCCCATGTCCATTGGGTGTTTTATTATCTTGTAGTAGTCCTGTGGGTGATGTGTTATGGGTGGTATGGTGGTTGAGTGTCGCAAGGTTGGTGGGCTTGTGGTGTGGGTGGTTTGGTGAGATGAACTTATTAGAATCTAGAAAAACTAAATATCGAAAAAATAGCAATAAGCCAAACAAAATTAAAAATATTAATGAGGAAAAAATGGTTATAGAAATACTAATTGAAATATTAGATTTAAACAAAAACAATAACTACATATCATAACGATAATAAAATGCTCAAATAATTGAGAAACTAATAGCAGTTGGAATAAGAATAAAAATAATGATGACATTAATAATATATATATGAATAATAATAATAACAACAAATAAGGGAATAATAGAAAAATTATTATTACAGGTAGGTTGAGTTTCTTGTCATCGACAGGCTGGTGGAAAGGCCATGCAAACTGGTGTTTCCATAGTGCCTTCAATACTACCCTTTGTAGGTATCTGAAAATAAAATGACAAAAAATTAATATTATTATTTTTTTTATTATTATTGTTGTTTTTATTGTTTGAGCAATTTATTGCATGGTGTAAGCTGCAGTGAAGAATTACTAATACTGTTTTTTAGACATCTTATGTATCTTTTTTTAAATTTTTTTGATTTTATTATAAAAAGAAAAAGATTTAGATACATATATTTTTTTCAAAAAACTTAAATTTCAGTTTATAAAATTTTAGTTTTTTGAAAAAAATATATGTATCTAAATCTTTCTCTTTTTATAATAAAATGAAAAAAATTGAAAACATACCGTTATTTATTAACATTCTGATATTCATAAGTTTATGATGAAACTATGAAGTTTGGAATAACTTTGCCTACAATGGGGAATATTAAGCTGAAGGGTATATATTAATTAAAAGATTTTCATCTAGAAGTTCATTAAGAACCATTAAGCTATGCAGTATTTAAAAGATTGATAGTTATAATGATTAACAATATTAAATAATTAGTAATTAAATAAATAAATAGTAAACAAAATTAAAACACTAAATTTCAGTGAAAAATAATAAGGCTTGAACAATAAATGAATTTTTCACTGTAAAAACCATTATGGTTGATAAAAAAATAATAAAAACAAAAAGTAATTATGAATTTTTAGCCTCAAAAATGTGAATTATGAAAACATGATCAAATTTTAAATTTCTTCACAACAAAATTTGAAATTTTATTCTGTAGTCAAACAAAAAGCTAAAACGAGCATTTCGTCAATATTCATTATTATTATTGATGAAATAACAATAAATTATATATAAATATATCTTTATACAACTTGGCACCTAAAGGTTCTCAGGCTTTTTGTGTTTTGTCAGAATGTTTTAACAATGAATAACACATGCCAAAATTTCTAACTTCAAACTTCTCAATGCGAAAAAATATATAACACATAATAACACAAGTTCTTGCAAACTATTAACATAAATTTGAAATGCAAATATCGATTATAATTTAATTTTACTTTTATATATGTTTTTAAACTAAATTAACATTTACTTTAATTACATAACACTCTCACTACAATTAATAAACTTGGCAGTATGAATTTTATTACCATCATCATCATTAATATTTTGATTAATAACTTTAGCAGTTTATATTATATCTCATGCGACCCATGGGAGCATGGAAATGGATGCAAAATCACATTTATGGTGATATTACTTTATCATAAACTACTTATATGATTAATATTACTCTTTATTTGAATACTGATATTACTATCATACTCATTAACAAAACTCAAAGGTTTGTTAATCAAACAGAACTCATTTTTATATATTCTTTATTGAAATTTTATTCTATATTCAATTTACATCATTAAGTATATAAAATAAAACAAAGTTTTATTTAATTAACAAAAATTTAAGTTGATTTTTTGAATATCATTAGAACACCAGGTAAATTAACTTTTCATTCAAAACTTCAAACCTTAATTGGTTGGTACCCCATGTTTTATTAGTTTTGTTGTCACTCTGTTTGTTTTCTTCTGTACCACTGTCAGTACCATTCATTGTGGCTTCAAATCTTTTTTTTAGTTTTTGTTTGTCTTTTGTATTTAATCCTTAAGTTATTTTCAATTCACTGTTTTAATACACAATTGTAAGTCCCAAACTACTTTTCCAACTCTTATTGTTGTTGACAGTATGATTTTATGCTTTACTTTGACTCCCAATATTTGTAATAACCATAGAAAGTTGATTATTGAGTTGAATATTAAATTATAAAAAAATTTCTCAAAGATGTTGCATAAAAAATCAAATGCTGATCATGACCACCATTTTGAAGACTTTATTGTGAACTTTTAATTGATTCTTATGCTAAAGATGAGTAAAAATGCAAAAATGAAATTCAGTGTTTCAGTTGATTTATAATGGTTGAAAGTGTTTTTGATGATTAAGTATAAAATCTAAATCCTGAATCTGTTCTTAAGACTTATTTTGTGGGATACTTTGACTTTAATGTCTATATTAATAAAAACTATTAAAAGCTCTTGTCCATTTTCTAAACTTGATTACTTTTGCAACGTATCAAAGTTTCCGATTTCTTTCAACAATTAACAAACGTATAGACAATTTGATTAACATGATAATAAATACTTTCGAGGTAGTAGCAAAAATATTTGACGATTAAAATAATTAAAACATTGTGTGTTTAAACAAATTTTTGAACGGAAAAACAAATTTTCAGAATGTTTGAAACAAAAAATTTTCAATAAGCATTTGTAAATGATATATTTAATGAAAAAATTACATTCGAGTGTACAGCAAATTAATGATAATATACCCTAGCGACATCTACACCATTATACCCTAATCTTGATTTACAAATTTTTCATAATAACTCAATACTCTAAAAATGTATGTAAAATAATCAAAAACTTATTTTTTTGTTTTTATTATAAAAATATTTTTTTTGGTTTAGTTATAAAAACTTTGTATAAACAAAATAAAAGAAGATTCTAAAACGAAGTTTTTTTAGATGAAAATACTTAATTAATTTTTATGTCTTTTGAAACAAAGACCACACTTGATAAGCTCAAAATCCTCCGAAATTGATGTTCATCCTCTTTCAAATGCTAAATTCACTTTTTCTTTAAACTATACAAGTTTACGATTTTTATATTGAAAAAATTGTTTATTTGCATAGAAAATATTTAGTAAAAATTTTTATTAAAGAAAATTTTATCAATTTTTTTTAATTTATGCATTATTATAGTTTTTCATTTTATTATTTCATAATTTTTTACCTTATTTCCAATGAATTTTGAATATTTTTAAAATGCAGCTTAATTTTTCATCAAGACATGCCTGCTTATTGCACTTTCCTTAACTATTCATAATATTACCCGATAATTAATTTTAAGTATTGAAGAGTAAAAATTACAAATCAATTATCGGGTAGTATTGAAATATTTTTTCGTTAGAAAAATCAAATGATGTTTTTCTAGTTTATTCATTTGAAATTTATGCGTTTCTTTGTATGTGTGTACGTGAATGATTGTGCGATCATGCTTAGACTTGAAGTCACTGGATTATAAGTACTGACAATGGTGGGGGTAGTAGTAGTAGTAGTAGTAGTAGTAGTAGTAGTAGTAGTAGTAGTAGTAGTAGTAGTAGTAGTAGTAGTAGTAGTAGTAGTAGTAGTAGTAATAGTAGTAGTAGTAGTAGTAGTAGTAGTAGTAGTAGTAGTAGTAGTAGTAGTAGTAGTAGTAGTAGTAGTAGTAGTAGTAGTAGTAGTAGTAGTAGTAGTAGTAGTAGTAGTAGTAGTAGTAGTAGTAGTAGTAGTAGTAGTAGTAGTAGTAGTAGTAGTAGTAGTAGTAGTAGTAGTAGTAGTAGTAGTAGTAGTAGTAGTAGTAGTAGTAGTAGTAGTAGTAGTAGTAGTAGTAGTAGTAGTAGTAGTAGTAGTAGTAGTAGTAGTAGTAGTAGTAGTAGTAGTAGTAGTAGTAGTAGTAGTAGTAGTAGTAGTAGTAGTAGTAGTAGTAGTAGTAGTAGTAGTAGTAGTAGTAGTAGTAGTAGTAGTAGTAGTAGTAGTAGTAGTAGTAGTAGTAGTAGTAGTAGTAGTAGTAGTAGTAGTAGTAGTAGTAGTAGTAGTAGTAGTAGTAGTAGTAGTAGTAGTAGTAGTAGTAGTAGTAGTAGTAGTAGTAGTAGTAGTAGTAGTAGTAGTAGTAGTAGTAGTAGTAGTAGTAGTAGTAGTAGTAGTAGTAGTAGTAGTAGTAGTAGTAGTAGTAGTAGTAGTAGTAGTAGTAGTAGTAGTAGTAGTAGTAGTAGTAGTAGTAGTAGTAGTAGTAGTAGTAGTAGTAGTAGTAGTAGTAGTAGTAGTAGTAGTAGTAGTAGTAGTAGTAGTAGTAGTAGTAGTAGTAGTAGTAGTAGTAGTAGTAGTAGTAGTAGTAGTAGTAGTAGTTAGTGTATATTACTACACACTACATACTACTACTACTACTACTACTAACTACACTACTACTACGACTACTACTACGACTCACTACTACCTCTACTACATCTACATGTAGAGTAGTAGTAGTAGTAGTAGTAGTAGTAGTAGTAGTAGTAGTAGTAGTAGTAGTAGTAGTAGTAGTAGTAGTAGTAGTAGTAGTAGTAGTAGTAGTAGTAGTAGTAGTAGTAGTAGTAGTAGTAGTAGTAGTAGTAGTAGTAGTAGTAGTAGTAGTAGTAGTTGCAGTAGTTTTTTATTTTAGATTCTCGCTAAAATTACATAATTTCCCCTAACAATAAAATTTGATTTGAAAGAAAAAAAGAAGAATTTTTATTCTTTGATAACTGTATGATGTATGGCTGTTACTCAATAGTTTCCGGTTGGTGAGATAAAAAAACATTTAACACTCATGAATATGTTACAAATCTTGTTTCTTATACTTCACTCAAATAGTACAAAATAAAGAGTTAATATAAGTTTTAAGAGATTTAATTTTTGCAAAAATATCATGGATTGTTTGATGTGGCTAAGAACTGCGGATAGTTCTGTATTATAAACATTTGATGTGGCAAAATAACACAAAATTTAAGCATTCTTCTCAATAAATTTAGCCTTAATTCAAGTGGGATTCTTCTTAACTTAAATCTCTACGTGCTTTCTGCAAAACTCTGATAACTTTTTTTAACATGTACTCTTACCTTCATTTTAATTATTTCAACTTTTGCATAAGAGTTTTTTTGCTCTTAAGCAATTTTAAAGTCGTTTTGAATCAAATTTTTTCAGTTCCATGTTTTTTTAGGCGTCGTTGGAAGTGAAAATTTTCCAAGCTTCATTAACAGCAGTAAGCCATTTTAGCCTGAAAAGTCGCACATCTTACACAGATATAAACTGTAGTAAATCATTTTACCAGCAAAAAAATTTTCTTTCTTTATAATCTTTTAATGTCGAATATATTAGATTGACTGATGTCCATTGTTTTTGCTTGTTTCAATTCACCATTAAACAACTACATAGATACTCAAAGTCTTTAGATTTAACTAAGCCTTTCTTGAATTTTTAATTACACAACTCCTTCATCTTATCATTGATTCCATATTATGTCTTTTGCTTCAGACATCTTTTGTAGGAAGTCATCAGTGAAATTTATCCCATGTTAATTTATAATCTTCATCTTTGACTTGTTCATTATTTTCTCCATAATTTTCTCCATCATCATCATCTCCCCATTAAATTCTCACACGCAACTGCACAATACCTGCTTTATGTAGCGCGTCGCTTAAACGAATTAATTTGCTTATTTAATTTTTTTAATTTTTTTCTTCTGTGACGTAAGCACAGTCTTCAACCAATTAGAAGAGGCTGACAACGGTCGTTAGACATGCCTCCGTATGATTACCAAGATCGTTATATCTGTTATAATCATAATAACCTTAAAAACAAGAATAACAATATCATAATTTTAATGAAAATAAAATAAAGTAAAAAACGAAAAATATAATGATAAGATAGATATTAATATAAAAATTAAAAATAAAAGAATGATCCAGGTAAAATTTTTTAAAAATTCGAAGAATTTGGTACATCTCAAAAATCGCAAAATTTCTTGGTTTTTGTTGCGTTTTTTGAATTCCACCAATAGAGTTTTAGATTTTAATATAGTTATTTAAATAGTTCTGAAGTGTGAACTATATGGATGTTGCAGTGGTACGTGGGTGGACATGAGCGATAATTGATATCAGAGTTCAAGATTCTTTGGTCTTTTCGTTATTATTTAATAATATATTTTTTTTTTTTTTTTAGATTCCATTTCATATTTATCAAAATACCAAGAATTTGTTTGAGTTTTTTTTAATTCTCTCTTCCTTTTCTTTTTCCTGTTTGGTTCTTTTCTTCTCCCAAACACCCATCCACCAATACACCATTGTTCTACTCTGACGTAATACACAATAAATGCAAATGGATGGATGAATGGATGGAGAGAGAATGAAAATAAGGATGAAAGTAGAATTAATTTTCAAATGAAGAAGTGTGTTGATGTAAGATTGAGAAGTCGGGTGGATGGATGGATGATGAGTGGATTGACTAATAAATATGAATAGATGGATGTATGGATAAATGTATGAATGGATTATTAGCTGGTTTGTAGGTTGTATGGATAAAAGAATAAATTAATGGATAGATGGAAGGGTACATGAAGGCATATATATAGTGTTAGATGGATAAATAGATTAATAAGCAAATAAATAGATAAACCATGGTTGCTGGTTTTTACATAAAGTTTATCATTGTAACTTCAAAAAAAAATATTTTGTCCAGGTGTTTTATAAAGACACTCTAGGTAAAATTCACAAACTTTGCCCAAAAAATAACTTATCAATTCATAGTTAGTGTAAAAATGAAAAAGTTCGTGTGGTTACCATGGAGAGAAAGATGGACGAATATGGAGAGGCATAATATAAAGTTGCTACAGTGGAAATCAAACTCATAAATATATGAAATATAACTTATATAAAAATATAATTTAAATAATATAACAAATAAATAGATAAAATCTTTCAAAAGGTTTAAAGAGTTTATAATAATTATTAAATAGTTTAAAAAAAGCATTATGAAAGATGAGATTAATAAGTAAATGGGATAAAAGAAATTGAAGATCGATTGGTGGATGGATAGAAAGATGAATTGAAAATGGATATATGGGTCATTTTACAGATATATAAATAAGGATTGAATTGGTAGGAAAATCAATGGGCAGACAAACTATAGATTGGTTTGGGAATAAAGAATTATTCAAATAGGTTCTAGTGTTTTAGGCTCACATCAATTTAGGAAAAACTTGAATCATGTAATAAATAAACTGATACATAGATTCAAAACAGGAAGATAAATAGATTAATCAATAAATACATATACAGATGAATAGGAAGGTAGAGATAGATGGACAAATAAATACAAAGGTGGATAAACAGACAGATAGAAAAATAGATAAAAAAATAGGTAGACAAAGGGATAGAAAAATGAATAGGTAGATAGAAAGATAAATAAAAAGATAGATAGAGATAGAGAGACATGAACCCTAGCTTAAGAGAGGGTGGCATAGGCCTCCAGCTATGAGGTAGAATTTAGTCTGTCTCCAATGGAATTTTTCACCTTGTTGTTTTGTGTTATTACCTTTTTATACGGATCTTTCCGTCAATATAGATTTACTTTATTCGTTTTTTATTGTTGAATTTTTTAAATTTCAAAAACTCATTTTTTTTATTTTTTTGTTATATTCATCCCGCTTATAATATTAGAGTACTTTCTTCTTTTGAAGTTTGTGAATAACATTTTTGACTATTTCACAAAATTATTCATATGAATTATGTCTTATCTGTTTTTAAAAATTTTTTTTCATATTGATTTCTCTCATCAATCTAATATTTCCAATATTTATTCCAATTTTTTATTTCATTTTGACGCTGTGAACTTTTCAAGTATTAGTCTATTATGGATTCTTGTTGCTTGTTTGTTGTTATTTGTAAATTATTGTTTTTAAAAAATATTTTTCAAATTTCAAATTATGTCAAAAGTTCAAATAAAATCAATATTTTTATGTTGTTTTGTGTAATGACTAAATAATTTTAAAAAAATTTTTGCTAAAATTGATATGTTTTTATAAATTGATACAAAAAATTAAAAATAATTGGTTATTTATAATCATATTATTATATCAAAATTAACATAAACTTTCAATAAAAAATTCTATTGGTCAAAACTAGAAACATATCAATCAGTAGTTTCCACATCTTTTATTGGTTAGTAGGCGGAGCTTAAAAATTGCAAAGTTAATTTAGACCAATGATTGGTTGAAATAATTTAAAAGTACTAATTTTCATTTTAAATTCTTATTTATGTACAAACCGTCTGACAATGTTGAGTTTGAAACTTGTGTTTTATGCTGTGTTGTTTTTTTTTTTTCGAGTTTTGTTTGAAGTAAACTAAAACTGGAAGATTTCAGCTTGAAAATTGTTTAATTATCGTTCATGTCTTAAATTTTAAATAAAAAGTTAAAAGCAATTTCTAGTCAAAATTTTTAAATAGTCACCAATAACATCTAACCTTGTCGGAGATTTCTCACTTAACGTTTTATCCTACATATATAACAGCTCATCTCAATATACTTCCGTATTATGGAAAACAACTGCCAAAAGTTCCACGAAATTTTTCTTATTTAGGATCCATATAAAAATCAGTGAATAAGTATAAAAGGGAAAATAGTTTTTAAAATTTTGGAAATTGGATAAATAACAAGATCAAAAAGAAAGACTCAGAAGAAGGCTTAAATCAAACTTATATTAACTTACTACCTCGGGGTTTGAATGTTGTTACGCTACCATTCAAAACTGTTAAGGCTTTTAAGCAATAAACTTCAAAAAGTTGCAAGTTTTCGCAAAATTTTTTTCAGAAAATCATCATTTACGTTCAAGAATAAAAAATACTACTCTAAACCAAATATAACATTAACGAAAAAAGTCTTCACTATCAGCGTATGAAAAAAACATTCTTTTATAAACCAACTCATGAAAATCCTCAAAAAATAGTTGAGCAACGCAAAACAACCAAACATAATCAACAAAACAAAGCCAACCTTCAAAAACCCTCAACAAAACCAAGCATCCGGCCAACAAGAAATGAAAGACAAATCAAAGAACGCAGCAAAGACACGGAGAGAGAAAGAGAATGCGGAGTTTTATGAGCTGGCCAAACTTCTGCCTCTTCCCACAGCCATTACGTCACAACTCGACAAAGCTTCTATCATCAGACTGACTACCTCCTACCTCAAAATGAGGAATGTCTTTCCTGATGGTGGGTAGTACTGTTGTTGTTGTGATAAGGGTTTTTAACTTTTTTTATTCAATCGTTTTCATATTCCAATGAGGATTAGTATAATATTGGAATTTTATATCTTACAAGAATACAGTGATCTTTAAGTTATTTTTGCTTCGAGCTGTGTCACTTGTTCCATATATCGACTGATGGATCAGGGCGGGTCTGTAGCCAAGTCGTATTTGTGAATTTGTATTCGCTCCTAATTTTCAAGGCCTTTATTTGTCAAACTTCTTCGGGTTTTGAATCTAATGCCTTCACATTTGAGCATCCTACCAATACGCTAACCAAGTCTTTAATGCTGTTGCTATGCTTTTGTACTGTTTGTACTTTGTTGTTTTTGTTGTTTTTGTTTATTCCCAGTGGATTGGTACTATTTATCAAATTTTTCAACTAAGTGTGAATCTCTGTTGTTTCTTAAATCTTCTAATCTCAATTGTTACAAAAATGGTTTTGAAGTTGCAGTTACCATTAATTTATCGGAGAAGACTATCTGTAAGTTGAAAAGTTGTGGTAAGTAAACATTCATACATTTCCCTCGGAGCTTTCAACCCATTTCAAAAAAGGAAGTTGAAGTATTACTCAGATGTATACGCGTGGGTCTTACTGTAAACGACGCCGATTAGAGAGTCAACCGTATTGGGACATTTGCGTCGGTTTTGATTTTTTCCATAAGAATGATTATTATGATAACATGTGATTTATTTTTTGGAAATAAATGTTTTTCAGTTAATAGGAAATTAAACATGTAAAAATAAATCATTTTTATTTAAGAATTAAAAATACAAAATAACACAAATTTAAAAAACTAAAAAGTATATATAAAAATATCAATAAAAAAAATAAAAATAATAGAAATAAGATGAGTGTATCGAGTTCAAATGATGATGAAATGCATTTGTTAATTAAAGATCATAATTGTTTAAGCTTGAACTAAGCATCATAAGAAGAGCCCTAGGCATTTACATGGGTGGGTGGTGGTTGGTGGGTAGTGAGTGGTGGTGGAGTGATGGTGGGAAGAGAGGAAAGTGATGGTGGGGTGATGGCTGGTATGATGTGTTAGTGGGGTGCTGATGCGGTGATAGTCTGGTGATGGGAGGGGGGACGATGATGGAGTGATGGTGCGGTGATAGTGCGGTGATGGTGGGGTGATGGTGGGATGATGGTGGGATGATAGTGGGACGATGATGAAGTGATGTTAGTTGAATTTGTATGATTTATTGTTCTTGTTGTGAGAAATAGTTGAGTGTGATGAAGAGAATGGTGATTTGTGTTGGGATAAGTTACTTTACAAATAGATGGAAACTTTCAATTCACTACTAGCATTATGAACTCAAACATTGATTAACAAAAGAGTGCGTATACCTAAATATAACTACTATTATTATGTTTTAAAAATATTTAGTGTACCCAATCGAAGACGAAAAGAATGAAGTGAGATGAAGATTATGATAGGAGAAGAATATTTCAATGAAAGTAAAAAACTCATAATGTTGAGTAAAAGATTAGATAGGAAGTTATTATCGATGTGAGGTGGATGGATGGATGGATGGATGGATGGACGAATGGGTGGATTGATGGATGGATGGAGGGATGGACGGACGGAAAGATGGATGGATGGAAAGATGGATGAATGGGTGGATTGATGGATAGATGGATGGATGGATGGATGGATGGATGGATAGATGGATGGATGGATGGAGGCATTGATGGATGGATGGATGGATGAATGGATGGATGGATGGAGGCATTGATGGATGGATGGATGGATGAATGGATGGATGGATGAAGGATGACGTAATCAATTAGAGGGATTTCATTAGAGGCAATCAAGTGGAACAAGTGCCTGTAATGTTTGTTTGAACTGATTACCAACCATGCTAGTATGATTTTTTTTCAATAAAATTTATTATTGTTATTATATTTAAGATTATTCTACTTCTTATAACTTAATATTTTATTTATTTGTATTATGGCAATCAGAAGTTTATCTCATTTTGTCCATCATTTTGTTCATTGGTTAGCTGATGGTGATATAGAATATAGCAAAAAGCTTTGTCAAAATAAAAAATTCAAATATTGTCGTGTTTTTATGATCCACAATTTTACCATTTTATTTTTTGATATTCATTTCTTCTCACTTTCAAAATTGATATTTGAAATTATCATACCTAATTTTATTTTAGATCATTGGTCTATTTTTCAATTAAATAGAATATTTTTTCCCCATTGTTGTTCTGAAGTTTGTTTTAGCGACAACTTAGTTATAGTTTTCGTGAGTTTCGGTTCTGTTTCACAACTGTCCTCTTATGAACACCATATTCAAAATCATAGAAAATAAATATTATTAATTTTTTATCAAAATGGTTTTTTAAATTTTTATTAGACTAATAATAAAAATACGAGTTAATAATAACAATAATAATGATAATATTGGTAACAGCAATAATAAAAATAATAATAATAATAATAATAATAATAATAAGGTAAACAATATCAATAATAATAACGGCAATAGTAATAATAATAATAATAATAATAATAATAATAATAATAATAATAATAATAATAATAATAATAATAAATAATAACAACAATAATATAAATAAAATTGATACAAATCAACCCTTTTATTCACTAAATAACACGAAGCTTTTTGCAAGTTTACGAAAAGCTTCGTGTTATTTAGTCAAAACATTATTTGATTTGAATTGTCTTTTAATAGACTAATTAAGATTTAATAGAAATGAATATTATAAATGTTTAAATAAATCATATGATTAAATGGACATAATTCACTTTGACCATCTTCATAATTATCCTCAACATTCATAATTGATCTTCATTACAATCTATTATTTGCACATTTACATTCTTATTATTCTTTATTTACCATTATTATTACCAGATTTATTAACGGTGTTTTGCTAGTAGCGGATGATGATGATAATGATGATGATGATGATGATGATGATGATGATGATGATGATGATGATGATGATGATGATGATGATGATGATGATGATGATGATGATGATGAGAATGGTGATGATGGTGATGATGAGGATGATGAGAATGATGATGATGAGGGTGATGATGATGATGATGATGATGAGAATGGTGATGATGGTGATGATGGTGATGATGAGGATGATGAGAATGATGATGATGAGGGTGATGGTGATGAGGATGATGGTGATGGTGAAGATGATGATGATGATGATGATGGTCATGGTGATGATAATGAGGATGATGATGATGGTGATGATGGTGATGATGGTGATGATGATGAGGATTATGAAGATGATGATTATGGGTTCGGTGGAGTGTGAAGTTGTGTAAATAATAAACAGTAGATTTGTGTGTGTGTGTGTGTGTGTGTGTGTGTGTGTGTGCATGTGTGTGTGTGCGTGTGTGTGTGTGCGTGTGTGCGTGTGTCTCCATGAATAAATACATATTCATATATAGTTTCATAAAGGCATACTTCATGATGTATTGTATATGTTTATGCTGTTGGGTGTTTATCACTAGTGTTATTAATCATATCATCAAAAACAAAAAAAATAAATAAATTGAGGATTAACATGTACTTCTTCCATGAAGTTGTATCGATGCATTAAAAAGACTTTAGCTGTAATATTTTTTCCAAATTGTTTCAGTTCTTCACCGCTTTGTGTGTTAGATCTCCCTTAAATGTTGAGAATTTCAAGTTGAATATAGAAACTGGTCAACTTTTTGTCACAGTAGTTTATATTATAAAGACTTTACTAAGCTTAATATCAGTGATGTTGATAATGATGATATCAACGAAGGTTGGTGAAAGAAATAATGAAAGAGGTGAAGAATTTGAAAAAGTATAATGATGAAAATTATGATGAGGTGCTATCAAATCATTAGGTAGTTGAGATGGGGTGCTATCAAATCATTAGGTAGTTGAGATGGGGTGCTATCAAATCATTAGGTAGTTGAGATGGGGTGCTATCAAATCATTATGTAGTTGAGATGGGGTGCTATCAAATCATTAGGTAGTTGAGATGGGGTGCTATCAAATCATTAGGTAGTTGAGATGGGGTGCTATCAAATCATTAGGTAGTTGAGATGGGGTGCTATCAAATCATTAGGTAGTTGAGATGGGGTGCTATCAAATCATTAGGTAGTTGAGATGGGGTGCTATCAAATCATTAGGTAGTTGAGATAGGGTGCTATCAAATCATTAGGTAGTTGAGATGGGGTGCTATCAAATCATTAGGTAGTTGAGATGGGGTGCTATCAAATCATTAGGTAGTTGAGATAGGGTGCTATCAAATCATTAGGTAGTTGAGATGGGGTGCTATCAAATCATTAGGTAGTTGAGATGGGGTGCTATCAAATCATTAGGTAGTTGAGATGGGGTGCTATCAAATCATTAGGTAGTTGAGATGGGGTGCTATCAAATCATTAGGTGATTATAAATATATAGAAGATGGAGTTCTCTCCAACCGTATGTAGAGCTTTGATAAATTGATGAATTGACAATGAGGAGTGAAGATAATGATAATGAAGAATGAAAATAATGGTGATTTGCTAACATTATGATGATTTGATGATGACAAGAGATTGTTTTGATAATGATATCATACCGGTAAAGATAGATAGTGAAAAATCGATGATGACAATAATGTTGGTGATGATTGATGATGATGATGATAATGATGGTGATGATGATGATGGTGATGATGATGATGGTGATGATGATGATAATGGTGATGGTGATGATGATGATAAGAACGTATGATGATGATATCAGATCGATCTTTCCTGTCTGAGCAAACAATTGCTCTCTACAAGTCGTGATCAGGCATTTCTCAGTCTTCCTTTATCATAACCATAATAATAAAAAAAATAAAACATAATAATAAAAACAATAATACATAATAATAAAAACAATAATACATAATAATAAAAACAATTAAAAAAATAACAATAACAATAAAAAAGAATAAAATTAATAGAGCGATAATAAAAACAGTTTTGATAAAAACAACAATAACATTTTAAGAAATTGGAAAAATAGTTAAAAATAAAAAAAATGAAAATAAGAACTATAAAAAAAATAATAGTTTTATAATTTTAAATTTCGAAAAACTTTTAAAATGAAACTCATTGTTTTATGGTAAATTCTATATAGCGCTACATAAATATATATTTCGTCACATAAGGAATATGAATAATGTTACATCCAAGATCAAAGGTGGGGATAACCAGAATATAACGTATTATGATAATTAATAGCAACCAACATAAGGATAAGCTGGTAGTAGTTAGGATAAATGTTCTATGAGTCTTCAACTTTATGATGCTTCTTAAAATTATAAACTTAACTAGTCTATTAACAAGATTAGATCCACTTGTTTTACATCTAGAAGCAACATTTTGTATAGAAACTCATCGTGTAAGGCGGGAATGCATGAGAGAAAAAGTATTTGTTATCAGCTACTTGATATGGAAGGATTTTTGATTAGTGGTTGTATCAGTGTTATAGGGTTATTATGTGGGGTATTCATTAAAATTCATATTAAATGCTAGTGATTTATTGAATATTTATAATCTTAAACGAAATAGGTTGTGTATTTGGCATAACTTCCAATTAAATCGACACTTTAATTAAATCATTGTTTGCTCACATCTATACACACACACATAAACACACACTCACACGCACAAACACACACATAAACTTAGATTTTTAAAAATTAGTAAAATAATATTGAAACTTATAAACAAAAATATATGTAATTTAACTAAGAATTTGTTAATTAATGTGAAAATAGATAACACACAAACACACAAAAAGCTGTAGACACATACAAAAAAATCCAAAATACCGGCAGAATAATACACAAGTAATTATAGGAACATTGAGGCATATAGACAAATACAAGGGAGAAACAATCACGGGGAATGAAAGATCACGCACAAAATACAAACACAAATATTTGCACACATACCTAAAAAAATGAAAAGCTAACAAAAATTTAATGCTATCAATTCTGTTTTGAAACAAAAAAATTTATTGCATTTTAAATCAAATGTACACAGACAACTTAGATGAAAAAACACCCAATAAAACACACACATACATACAAACACACATATACAAAAACACACACACACAAAAATATGTATAAATATCTTCAGTTACATCTTTTTGAATTCACACACACACACATCCACATACAAGCACACATATATCTTGTTACTTAAGGTTACATCATACACTTTACAATGCACACACACACACATACAAAAACACACAGGCATATAATCAAAAATACATACATACACACATACATACATACATACATACATACATACATACATACATACATACATACATAATAAAACTTAACAAAAAATAGTCTTGCATACAAGCCACTTGCTTGGAAACAACGCAAAATAAAATTTCATCAAAAAATATTTAATTTCAAAAACTGGAAAGCACAAAAGAAAACAAACAAAGAACCAAACACATAAACTAATAACCGTAAAAACCCTCCCAAACCAAACTAAACTAACAGAAAAACATAAATAACGCACAAATAAAAATACACATAGGTACATCAAATCACATACACACACTCTATTAGTGACATCATGTTACCGATAAAACTTGAGTAAGTTCAATTAATATCTATTTATAATTTATTTATTTCTTATCCATATTTTTTCTAATTTTATTTATTATTAGCCGTTATAACAGTTTATAACTAACCAATTGATGCTTTTTCATTTGGTTACAGAAACTAACTCTCTTGCTAAAACTAAAATTATATTTTGAATCTCTACAACAGTTTATAAGAGAATAACACTAGCATTCACAAAACGATGAGTTTTTCTCTATGAAATCAAATTTTTCTTATATCAACTAAACCAGTTTTTTCTTCCAGTAGAAGCTATTGAAAAAATTGCTTCAGGCCCCGAAAGAAAAACATTGATAAAAGGGCTTGAAAACGTTTAAAGAGAAATTCTCATTCACCAGCCATCCTTTTTTATTTACCCTTAAAACCCCCATCATCTGAACGACCACCAAAAATAGTGTTGAGTTTGAAGTGCGAGTGCTCACCATTGTCAGAAATGTTGACGCTGGTTGGCTTTTGGGAAAGAGAGCGAAGAAATGGTCTTTATCTTATTCAATCATTAAAATCAATTTCGCTGTGTCCCTCTTTTATAAGGCCACAGATAGTGGGCATATTTTTTTCCCACTTTATCTTCACTATCAATACTTCAAACCATCTATCGTATCAAGAAAACCTGCATTTATGTGTGGTTATAGCAGATAGTTTTTTCCAGCCCTCTTCTGGTTTGAGAATGTAAATTGCACATGATGATTGACTTCTGGATTGATAAGTACATCAACAGTACATCGGCTGTTTTATGCATCTCGTTGTTATCAGTCTTATAATTAAATTATTTACTATTAATATCATTCAGTAATAGCACAAATAATAGAAAGATGACTGGGTGACATCTTGTTTATTTGTGTGACGATGCATTGATGCATGCATGGGTCGATTGAGAGATGGGTGGTGGTGAATAGATGGATGGATGGATTTATGGAGGATAGATAGAAAGTTGAATACATGGATGGATGGATAAATAGGTGGGTTGATTGACCGATTGATAAAATGATTGGTAGGAAAGAAGTAACATGTGGATAAATGATTTGATAAATGCTGAAAAGATAGTTTTGGATGATAAATACATGAGCGTAGAGATAAAGATGCAGATAAAATATAAGAACAAAAAGATACATGTATTCATTATAAAACTGCGAATAAATTTTAAAAAAATTAACTTAAAAAAATAATTGAAAAATAAAATAAAACAGCTATTATTTAGAAGCATTCTTTAATAATGAATATGGTGATCGGAAGCTTAAACGATGCGCTGTTTTGCGATGTCAATGGAGACTGAGGCGGGAAAATTTAATGATGTGACGACGTTGTCAAGTAATTATTTAAAAAACAATAATAATTATTTTTTATATGTTTTGAAAAATCATTTTAGTTATTACTGAATTTTTTTAGTATACAGATTAAAATTGTTTTTGAATAATGATAAATTCATATTTGTGAGAATAATAAGATGTTTATGATAAAATGTGGATTTAATGCACAAGAAATGGATGTGAAAACTGAATTGATTATCTTTCTAATAAAAAAAATCTGATTATTTATACTTTATTGTATATAAGAGGTGAATTAATAAGGAATAGAGATTTCACAATGAAATTTGTTTTTACGAAGTGCTCCGTTCAGCTTAAGATAAATGAATTGTTGTGAATAATTTGAATAGTGAGCTAATATGTATTCTTTTATAAATTCATTAAGAATAATTTCAATGTATCCAATATATTTATATTTAGAAATATTCATAAAAAATATATATTATGCAAACCAAAATGTTTACCTTCGGCGGGACTCGAACCCGCAATCCCCGGCTTAGGAGGCCGATGCCTTATCCATTGGGCCACGAAGGCTTTAAAGCTAAGTCAATAATTTTGGATTTTATACAACTTGAGATTTATTATTTAATATAGTAAATTTCGATATAAAAAAATTATTTTATTTTTGAAAATTTGTTCACTGAAAGTTTATTCCGTCGATAGTTTTTTTTGTGAACAACTCGATGTTTTGCATATGAACAATTTTTAAATATAATCAACATCATACCTCATTTTTTGAATTGCGTTAGATGAAAAAAAATTAATATAGATCATTCTAGAAATTCTTTATTAAATTCATTACTTTTTTTATTTTTTTCTATCACCTCAAATAGACTTATCATTTTTATTGTTGAGAAGCTCAAGAGCCAATGACGTCAGCAACAATAGGACCCACAATGCCTCATCATTTATTAAGATATCAAAGGACATACACGCTTACTGAGGTGTGGTGGATGGAGGGATGGATGAAAAATGGGATGATGGAAAGATGGATGGAAGGTTAGGTGGATGAAAGTTTAGGTTGATAAAAGGATGGATGGATGGAAAGATATATGGGTGAATGCACGAAGGAGAAGATAAAAAAATATTGAGATAGGAGTGTGTACATGATTTCAAATGAGCGAGTGGATCATATGGTAGGTATATAAACTGATTGCTATAGAAGAAAACTGGTAAGGTATGAAACTTGTTGTGAGTGTGAGGGATGAACCGATGGATGGGTCGATTGTAACACGATTATGTAAAGTAGTCATAAATTTATGGATGGATACATTAATACATGAATCAGATGACTGTACTTTCAAGAGGGATTCTATATAGCTCAAAAAGAAACATGGCAAGCAAGTGAATAAATACAAAACTCAAAAAATATATAAATAAAAACAAGCACAGAAACATTAGCACACGCACTTTACACACGTACACAAACATACACTCACACACGTACAAACACTTACTTTGATGTTGATTTGCGTAACATGTAACAAACCTGAAAGAAACCTAATGGTTATTTTATTCAAATTCACCTATTATGTAGTGGTATATGCTGCATTGAAATTATGAATAGGAAACTTATATAAGAAACACAATGAAAACAATCACGAGTGTTACAACAATGCAGCAGACTTCAAGTTTCCAATGTATTCAAAAATGACTTTTATTATTTATTAGAAAATAATAATAAAAATAATAAGAGCTATTATTAATTATAGTTCTTTAAAACGTAGGTCGTCAAAACCCTTTTTGCAGTTATCTTGCTTTTGAACCAGTCCTTAACCTCTCTCCAGTTGACTTCCATGCTTCAACACTAATCCCTCAGTTTTGACGCTGTTTGGTTCCTAACCTCCATAGTTTTCCTTGTTTTAAAAATGTCTAAATGAGTCGTTTTATTTGTTTTGGAGGGAATTTTCTTCAAGACAGGCATTTTCACCCCTTTTTGAGCATCTTTTCTTTTGAAATTTAGAAAATGCTTCCATGTGGTTTTTATCTTATATTTCAACAATTTACTTTTATTATGTTTCAATAATTTTTTGAGTCGTCATTACAAAGAGTTGAGTCTGGTACTTTTTCTAGCTGGCTCTTCATATTCTTGAGAGAGTCATCAACTGTTACTCATTATTGTTAATATTAGACTCTTCACATTTAAAACAAAATTATTTGTTTGCTTATTATTTTTTAAATCGTTGATTTTGCTATTATGTTTTTTTTATATTATTATTATTATTATTATTATTATTATTATTATTATTATTATTATTATTATTATTATTATTATTATTATTATTATTATTATTATTATTATTATTATTATTATTATTATTATTATTATTATTATTATTATTATTATTATTATTATTATTATTATTATTATTATTATTATTATTATTATTATTATTATTATTATTATTATTGTTATGATTATGCATCTTGACCTCAAACGAAGGTGTCAATATCAACAATCTCAAGTTAAATCTCTCATCCACATCTCATTGACTAACTTATTTTTATTGCAAATTAATTGATTTTTTTAAAAATAAATTAAATTTCATTTCTTATTTTAACCAACGTGAATAATTAGCCTCAAAAATAATTTTAACCAGTTTCATCTATAATTTTAATTATTATTTTTTATTTTCATTTTAGCAAAAATATTCAGTTAGATTTCATATTATCATTTTGAGTACAAAACTTATATATTACAGCTTTTTTAAATCGAACTGAATTATACCTGTCGAAATTATTTATTGTTATTCATAAGCTACAACATTTAAATGATATGCAATATTCAGAAAAACTATTAGCCTCAAAAGCGCTCAAAGTTTACAAAGAATAACGATGAAGGAGGTTGTGGTTTGAATGAGTTTAAGATGTTCGGAGAAATTTTTCAAAAAAAAGTGATAAGCTTGAGTTGAGCGAGAAAGAGTCCCACCTATACAAAAGTGGTCAAACTTGCTTGAAGAGACGTTTCCAGGTAGCTGGGAAGCAGAGTGTATAGAGCTAGGCGGAAGATGGGTATAAATAGAATAAAGAAAAGATTAACAAATAGGTACGTTGACTAAGATTTAAAATTTAGACAATAATTTTAAATATTTGAAAAGCATCTTTAGATGACTGGTAGCCAATGCAGGCGATCAAGACAGTCATGAGAAGAGCTGAGGTCATCTGTTTGAAAGACTGTTTAAGCCGCATGGTTTTTGAGGGATTGAAGTTTGCAAAACAATAATATTAAATTAATATCAGATAAAAGCTAAGAAATTTGAAAAGAAAATAAAAATGGGAAAAATTGAACTTTCCAAGATTAGAGAATAATGAAATAACTTTTGTAAGTTTAAAAAGTAATTAAAGAAAAATATAGAAAAAAAAACATGGAAAAAAAACAAAATAAATGAAATTATAGAGAAAATATATATAAAAACAAAAAACATAAAAGAAAAAAAATAAATGAGAAAATGGAAAAATAAAAAATAAATTGAATAATGAATAAATTTATAAAAAGCCAAAATATAAAAAAATGCTTAAAAATATGAAACTGGATAATCTAACGATATAACATACAAGGAATGCCGATAATATTATAAATGTTGGTGGGACGTGTTGTGGTGTGAGAGATTAGAATTATGAGAGCCAATGAGATACTAAAGTTATTTTAGCTTGAGTTTTATGGTGAGGTTGAGTTATTGGAAATGGTAGTTATCTGAGAATTTATATAAGTTAAAAATTTTAAAAAAGTTTTTTGAGCAGTTTAAATATCAAATTATTTAGTTTTTTTATTTCTTACTTTGTTTGACCCAGTGTTATCTTAACTTGAGAATATTTTTATTGTGAAGAATAGTATCTAAATAATAGAGAGAGAAATAAATATCAAAATTTATTATCAGTTGTGAACATACGTACCACAGTTTAAACTCAAGTTGAGATACAAATACTATATAACTTTGAAATAAGATCCAAGCAAAAAGCAAAATTCAAACAAATCTCTATAAACTTTTATTTTAAATGTGATAAAAGTTGATAGAATAGAAAATGGCAAGATCATAAGTACCAGTAAAAGAGCGTAAAAAAAACTGAAAAGTCTTGCCGAAGGGGTTGGAAAGCGTATTGATAATATATTTAGATATACATTATTTTTGAAAAATAGTTTCAAAAAATAAAACTGAATGGACTATCGAAAAGAGATCATAGAAGAGAGGTAACGTGTAAGGAGGATGGTGAAGATAGAAAAAGTTTAATAGGGGTTAGCTATCACAAAGAATTGTTTCAATTAAGTTGGTGTTGTTTTTATTACTTTTATTTACGTCTTCACCATATATTCGATAACATAGTCGTGACCAAGGGTGGCTACAGATATAAAAACATGTGTTCGATTTTATAATGAATATATACACTTTTCAATAAGGAAAATAAATATAGGTAATTATAAATAAATATAGATAATTATGTTACAAAAATATAAAAATTAAAAAAAACTTTTAATAATAAAAGTCGAATGAGAACGAAACTGGTGTAAGCACGGTCATCTGTTATCCTCTGTGCTATTGTTTTCATTCATTTTTCCATTTCAAAACATTATTCTCTTTTCCATTTTCATTTCTTAGTGATTCTACTCGCCATTATAACGTTTTTATTGTGGAATGAAGGTGATAATTAAAAAAGACTAGGAGTCGGATTGTCCTTTTTAATCAAACTGATGAAGCAATAAAAACAAAAAATAATAATTGCTATTATTGCTATTGTTGGAGAGGCAATCAAGAGATAAGGACAATTCGGTCTGATCTCATAACACCTAGATTGCTTAATTGACTGTGTCGATCTGATCCTCTCAGTTTTGTTATTATTATTGCTATTTCTGCTATTTTTATTATTGCTGTTATTTTCTATAAGTTAATTATTTATTTTTATTCATGAAATTTGCATTAATTTTTAATTTTTTATATGAAAAAATAAATAATAACATGACCCAAAGCTCACTTTAAGAGCTAGATTTCATGCTTTTGATAGATTTAAAATAAATGCTAGTTTATATTTTGAATTAAAATTGAAAATGAATGAAACAAAAGCAAACACGAGCAAAACAAATAGAAATATTATCAACAAACAAAAATTCGTGTTTCTGTGCAAGTCTGTGTCATTATCCTACTACTCTTTCTCCTCTTCCTCTTCCTGCTCCTCTTCCTTCTTTTCCTTTTCCTTCTTCTCCTCCTTCTCCTGTCCCTCCTTTTCCTTCTCCACCTCCTTTTTTTCTTTCTCTTTTTTTTATTTTTTTCTCTTTTACCTCTTACTTCTTTTTATTGATTTTTTTTCGTTTTTTTAATATGATTATTTTTGTTCAAAGTTTTTTCATCTTTTCTCATTTTTTTCAAGCCCTTATTATTCTAATGAGCTTCCACATATTTATATTTAACTAAAATTTCTTTATGAAGATTATTCGTTATAATTTATTTTCAGATCTCTATTAAAATTACAGTTAACTGAAAAGATGATTGAATTAATAAAACTATTCAAAATGAAACTCAAATCCAACAAGAGCTCTTAGCGGTATTTGTTCTTTGAATTAGCGATAATATGTCGAGAGATTCAAGTGTACGATAATTGCCTTCTTTAATATGTTTTTTAAAACAATTTTTCAAATTGAGAGTAATTTTTGCTCAAGCACAGTTAATTTTCTTTTTGATTTTCAATATAAATTTTCAAAATAATAATAAATTTAATATTTAAAAAAAATATATTATGAATATTATATAAAAATACTTTATTATGAATATTTTAAAAAATAATATCTTTTCTGAGACATCGCATGTATTTTTCTTCAATATTTTGTAAGGGAAAACATCAAATAAGAGGAATTTTAATACATTTATTGAGAATCAAAAGCTATGATTAAAAAAAGTTTCATAAAACACAATATTTCCTTCCATAGCTCCTCTGGGCCCAAATTAGGAGACATACTCATTTAATAAATCAAAACATAAAAAAACAGACCAAAAAGGAGTTTACAAATTAACATGCTCTTGTGATATGAATAAAGCGTATATTGACCAAACAAAAGTGAGTATAAAAACCCGAATGAAGCAGCACAGGTCTGATGTTGAATCAAAAAGGCTGTCTCAGAAATATCGGGGATTAGCAAACATGCTCGCTATTGTACCTATGGAAAAATAAACTGGGAGACTCCTGAGATTTTACAAGTTGAAAAAGAAAAAAGCAAGTTTTCACCTCAAAAAATCTCTTGGTGAGGGAGAGCCTTGAAATAAAAAAGCCCAATTCTGTTTTCAATGGCTATAATGACCCACAACTCATAGTTAATACTAATGCCTGGGATCCAATATTAAAGGATTTGAAAAAAATTGAACGGGGTAATGACCGAAGGGGGACATAGAGATTAATTTCTCTTGATAAAAAGTGACATCGTTTAGAAAATTATTTCGCTTTGAAGTACTCTTGCACAATTAATTATGTGAAATAATAGCATTGAAATTAAAACAACTTCTGTTTTTTTGAATAGTTAACTAATTCTTAATTATAGTCTTTGAATCACTATATAACCAAAGTTACGATTTTATTTTTTTCGCTAACGTTTTATGATAAGGCTAAACTTATCGAAAATTATAGCTTCCAATTCTCAATAAATGTATTAAAAATTCCTCTTATTTAATGTTTTTAGTTAAAAAATATATAGAATATTATAAAAAAATATAAAATAATAACAACATATAAATATTATTTTCGACCTTCACTATTATTATTTCATCAATTATTATAATCTATTTCTTATTTTTTATTCATATTATTCGACTTCACAGTCCTGCACTTTGAACAATAACCATTATAATTTTTATAAATATTAGATTAACTTTTAAATGTTCTTTAATTCATGATTATTTTGTTTTAAATCTTATACGTTGTTGTTATTTTTTTGATAATGGTTTTTTTGCCACATCAACTGTTTTAATTTATTGTGAATATTTGGAGCCATCTTTTCTAAGATTTGTAGATAAGCGCTTCGTCATATCTTTTTTATCTATACATAACAATAATCTTTGTAAAGCCAAGTTTTTATGATGAATGTGAAAAGTGGACTTATAATAATAATTGAAATTAACTTCACTACTATTATCTTTATTATTATTATTGGGTTGTTGTAATCAAATGCTTAATTAGTATGCAAAATGTTATTTATATGTACTTCTTTATCCCTTGAGCATACAAGCTTATTAAATATTAATAATTCTATTTTATTGAAACTTTTATTTTTATTTTTTTTGTTTTTAAATATTTTTTGAACAGCTAAACCGAACGAATGACATGTAAAAGTGCCTATTACTTCATATATCTTTCAAAACTTTTTTAGTAACGTCTCAAAGTGAGAATGTTATGACGAAAAAAAACATAAAAGCTGAGAAATTAATTTTTGATTGAAAATAAATCAAAATTCATAATAAAAATCAACAAAACAGGTCTGGGAGATGGGTGGGGCCAAAGAATTCAGCCAATCAGACCAAGAGAAAAAGAACTTGGCTCTCAAATATTGCAGGTCGATAATAAAAGAATGTTAAACCATTTTTCTCGTTATTGAATGATAAAATGTTAGTATGAAATATTCTAAACTAAAGAATATATATGTTACTTGAAATTTCATGAAGAAAACGCCGATCAGTCGTGAATATAAATTTCTTATGACTATGATTTTTCAAAAATTTTCTTATTAATCGCTTTTGAATATTAAAAAAAAACTAATTTTGAAGTATTTTTCTTATTGATTACTTATTTTCAAATTGAATATTTCGAAATTATTTTTTCAACAATTTGAAGCAAATAAATGTACACTGATAGAAATTCGCATAATTTTAAAATACTGAGTATCAAATAAGATTCAAAAATTAAGTTTAAGATATTGCTAGATAGACAAGCAGTCACAGACATGATAACAAACAAACAATCAGACAATCAAACAGACAAAGATAGCTATAGGTTGAAATACCAAAAAATTTTAAATCGAGCAAGTTTATGAAAACCAACCATAAAAATCAAAAAATACATGAAAAAAAATAAAATAAAACACCGAATCACAAACAAGATAATAGATCTTACAAAAACCTAAAGGATTACGCACAGCTAATCAGAAACACAAAAAAACAAACAAATAGACACAAAGACAGGCAGATAAATAGACAGAAAAATAAACAAATTGATAAACTCGCAGTGACACAAAAACACGAAAAAATTTAAAAACAATACTACCTCACCTACACAAGAATATAACCACACAAAAAACAATCAAGAACATTAAAGTACACACAAACATACAAAGACACACAAAAAACCTCACAGACCCTGGACGGCTTCATCTTTGTAGTAGCATCTGATGGCAAGATCATGTACATCTCTGAAACTGCTTCTGTGCATCTGGGCCTCTCACAGGTTGTTGACAAAAGAATTCAACAAATGAATTTGTTCAGTAACTTTTTGAAGTTAACTTGATCTGATTTTTTAAAATAAATTCATAAAATTTATAATTAAATTTAAAAATTAATTATTCGTTATTGAATCAAAATTGAGAGATCTTTGGCTTTATTTAACATACAAAATCATCCATATGGACTTGTAATCTTTTTGACTAATGCCTTGAAAATTCTCTTTTTATTTTCAGTTTGAACTGACTCGACACTCTAATGTTATTTTAAAACTTTTTTATTAGTTAATTTATAAATGAAACAGTATATAAATAAATTTTTGTAACATAATCTTCATAGCCATCTTGTGAATGGATTTTTATTGAGCTAATTTATAGATACATTTAAATTAAAATAAACCAATAAAACTGCCAAACAAAGCATTAGTAAAAACACAACTGCATATTAATAATCTTCTTTAGCTAAAGTAAATACTGTAAATTATTTGAACACTAAAGGTAATTTTATTAAGTACAAAGCTTTTCGTCTTTGAATTTTAACGTACTTTTAATGTTAATTTGTTAACGAAAAGCTTTGTACTTCATAAAATTACCTTTAGTGTTCAAATAATTTGCAGCACAACTGCATTTAAGTTTGAACTATTAATATCAAGAAGTATTTCCAAAAAAACATAAAATAAGCGTTTAGTTTTCTTTAAGTAAAAAAAAATTTTGTGTACAGGCTGTATTCAAAGGTCCTCTTCACGCGGTGTAGACCATCAATGCTTCAATCCAACAACAAAATCAATACGTCATTTCACTTTATTAACAAAAACATACAACTTAGCCTCAAACAACCCCAGTTAAAAGATATAAAGGATCGTGTATATTATAAGCACAAAAGACTGATTAAATGAGATTCATAGATTTATTTTCTGCTTGTTGTTACAGTACTTTAAAAAAAAATTTTGTTCCTACTTTTCTAGCCATGAAATAGAAAAAAAAAAAAAATAAAATACTATACATCCTGCAACTAGGTGGAGTTGACAGGCAACAGCATATATGAATACATACACCCAGCCGACCATGATGAAGTCACATCCATCCTCAACCTCCAACCCTATCCTTTCAACCCCTACATGCAGCAAGGTGAGACTGTGGTAGTGAGTAATGGTTGGCTGCGATATTGAGTAATGGCTGATGGTTTCTTCGATATCCAAAACAAACAAACAAACAAACAAAAAACAAATATTATTATAGTGGCATGAAACTGATAAAGTCTTCAAGACCACTTTAGCATATATATATAGAGTTAGTCCTAATACAGTAGATTTTCATTCTTTTCAACCCCTCACGCTTTATCCTTCAATCCACACACACACCCAGTCATTCCTTCCATTTACCCCTTCTTTCTTCCCACTAATTTGATTTTCTGAAAAAAAAATACTGGAGAAGAAAACTTTAAAATTATATTTTAAGATTATAAGACTTAATCATGAGGTGGGTTTTTAAGCACTTGGAAAAAGTTGTTGTGGAGGCTATGGATTTGAGGTGATTTGGTAAATTGTTCCAAAGAATTGGTGCAGCAACTTCAAATCTTCTGATTCCAAAAATGGTGTTAGCTCTCACTTTTGCTATGTCCATTGTGTTCGATGATCTGAGATTCTTGGATTGATGGATATTTTGCAACCATTGTTCTGTCTCATTTATAATGATTTTATTGCTGTTGTTGAACAAGATGCTAGTCATGAAAATCTGGAATTCAAATCATTTATGTTTTAATATCATTATTATCCATTGTTTTATCACTTATACTCTTTTTTACTATTGTGTCATTGCTATGACGATGATTATTATTAGATTACATTTTAATCATGTACAGATTATGAAGTGGAGAGATGCTTTTTCATCAGAATGAAGTGTGTTCTTGCTAAGAGGAATGCGGGCCTTACTTCTGGAGGCTACAAGGTTATTATGATTTTTTTATTCTCGTCGTTATTATTTTTGTTGTTTACGTTTTTTCAATCCTTTTATTTTTGAAAAGTTTACTTGCGAATTTTTTCCTAAAGGTAATCTTTCTTACTTAGTTAACTTATATTTTTGGTTCATCATCATTTTTATTTCGTTTACTCCAAGCAATCATAAAAACGCGTTTTAATGGGACCCAGGTGATTCATTGCAGTGGCTACTTGAAGATGAGACAGGTGTCGTATGAGATGGCCAATTATGAAGACTATCCCAATGTTTGTATTCATGATTCTATCTCTTGTCTACGGTTTTGTTAATAAATCCTTAGACTTTTATCTATGATACTATTTATCTGTGTGATATTCATTTGTTCATGTTCCCAAACACCCATCTAACACTGTTCATAAAAAATCAATGGATAAGCTTCAACCAATAAACTCAAAACCACCCAGCAATTCAGAATGGCCCAAAACATAGGTCTGGTAGCAGTAGGAACCAGCCTACCATCTAGTGCCATCACAGAAATCAAACTCCATTCCAATATGTTTATGTTCAGAGCTTCCCTTGATCTTAAACTCATTTTTCTTGATTCTAGGTTGAGATTCATGTACAATAAGTTGTGAACAAACTTGCAGTATTAAAAAAACTATGTTAAAAACCCAAATATATTATTGGATCGAAAATTTCATTTGATTCAATATTGAATTTTTTTTTGTTTATACTATTATTTAAATAAAACAATTTTCAAAAAAATTAATTATAAAAAATCAAAACAAAAAGAACAAAATAGAACCTCAATAAAAGTTAAACAAAAACACTCAACAGACAACATAACAACCAACCACACAGGGTGGCGGCCTTGACAGGCTTTGAACCTCAAGACTTAATTGAGAAAACCATCTACCAACATATTCACACGTCAGATGTCGCTAATATGAGACTATGCCATCATACCTGTTAGTATTGATTGTAGTGACAGTTATTATCATTATTATACAGTGGTGCGATACGTCCTACCCCTTTTAAAATGAGAATGGAGACAAAATGATGATGATGATGATGATGATGATGATGATGAAGAGGAGGAGGAGGAGGAGGAGGAGGAGGAGGAGGAGGAGGAGGAGGAGGAGGAGGAGGAGGAGGAGGAGGAGGAGGAGGAGGAGGAGGAGGAGGAGGAGGAGGAGGAGGAGGAGGAGGAGGAGGAGGAGGAGGAGGAGGAGGAGGAGGAGGAGGAGGAGGAGGAGGAGGAGGAGGAGGAGGAGGAGGAGGAGGAGGAGGAGGAGGAGGAGGAGGAGGAGGAGGAGGAGGAGGAGGAGGAGGAGGAGGAGGAGGAGGAGGAGGAGGAGGAGGAGGAGGAGGAGGAGGAGGAGGAGGAGGAGGAGGAGGAGGAGGAGGAGGAGGAGGAGGAGGAGGAGGAGGAGGAGGAGGAGGAGGAGGAGGAGGAGGAGGAGGAGGAGGAGGAGAAGGAGGAGGAGGAGGAGGAGGAGGATGAAGATGATAATGATGATGATGATGAGTGTTAGAGTATGGAGAGAATTTGTATTAATAATGTAGTTTTATGAACGTTTTTTGATAACTACAAAAAAACCCTTCAATAAATATATTACTAAAGTATTAGAAAAAAACATAAATCTATTTTTTTGAAAATCTCAAAAAACAGAATAATAAAAATAAACTGAATTCAAACTGACACCAACTATAGTGCTGATGAAAGGACAAATGACCACCAAATACTACCGATTCATGGCCAAAGAGGGAGGTGAGCAGAGTGATGGAACATGGCTCTTGTTCTATTTTTTTTAATTAAACAATTTTTTTGTTAGATATGTTGCATTTTTTTATTTTTGTGATTCCTATGATACATATATCTTACGTATCCATTCATTTTTTTTTGATCTAACGAATAAACAGCAAAGAAAAAGTATCATCTGTCCAACAAGGAAACTTCAACTAAAAATAGGGGAAGATAACATATTGTCATTGAAATAAGTTCAAAAAGCCATGATATTAAACAAATACTAATAACAAGTGAAGAATTAAAAACAAGCGCAATCTAAAGTAGTCAGGAAAAATAGGTGTCATCTAAAAATGATCGAAAAGCTACAACTGAAATAAAATATGGATAGAAATTGAAATACAATATTTGAATAACAATACTAATAACAGTAATAAAGAAGCAGTTTCAACAATAAAAAAACAATAACATAGAAAATAAGACCAGAGACATCAATAATAAAAACAATCAAAACAAAAAAAAAACAAATATAAAATAAAACTAGGCATAACAACAATAACAACGACCGACACACACAGGATGGGTGTGGGTTCAGAGTAGCGCCACCATCGTTCACAACAGCAGATCCTCCAGACCTCATTGTGTTGTGTCTGTGAACTATGTTCTCACGTACGTGAAGAGTGTTCGTTGTTGGAGGGATGAATGGATGAATGAATGGGTAAAAGGATAAATAGATAACCAAGTAGATGAATGGATGAATATATAGAAAAAAAAATGGCTAAAAAAATGGGCGCTTGGATTCAAGGCAAAGTCTCAAAAAGAAAACTAACAAATAATAGATATGCTGCTTTTTGTAATAATTGAACATAGTTTTTTGAGAGTGTAATTGAAGCATTACATTATCTGGGAAACGTTTTATCAATAAAAAATAAACCACAATTATCATCAACATCATGGGCTTACTTATTATCCTTATCATCATCATTCTCATCATTCTCCTCCTCCTCCTCCTCCTCATCATCATCATCATCATCATCATCATCAGGAACCTGGAGCACAAGGAGGCCATCTTGAGTGTTGAGCAAACCAATAATAACCCCAATGATGTTTTCAACTATAACAACAATAATAATAACAATAATAATAACAATAACAACAACAATAATAATAGTATCAGTACAAACCAACAAACGGACAAACAAAAAAGTACAAGGGCAAGCAAGACGACAAAGAGCAGGTCTCTCAGAAGTCCATACGAAAAGAACTATTATCATACCGCTTCCAGTCTTTCTCGTTTGTTTTTTATTTATTTACTTCCTTTTTTCATTATTGAAATTTTAGAAATCCTCAAAAACTTCACCACGAATATCAGAGCTTTGTTTAATTACATTGTTGATGCTGAAGTTCAAGTAATATTCACACATAAATTCATTTTTAAACACAAACAACTAAATTTCTTTCAACTTTGTTGTCTAGGTTTTAATGGCAAATTGTATAAATAATGTTGCAAATAGTTCCAATAATTTGTTTAAACTACCATTATGAGATTATTGACAGCTGAGTAATATTTCATTTCTATTCACAACACAAAACAAAGAACTCATTCAAAACAACACAACAGTCAACTTGAACAGCGAAGAAAAACAGCAACAACAAATCTACACCTATCCACCAACATCATTATCATCTGCCTCCTCATCTTCTTCATCCTCTTCCTTCCATTTTTTGGATTACCATAAAAACCAATATCCCTATTCTTGTATGCCTAACTCCTTAGACGAGCATTACTATCAACAATATTATAACTATTATTACAATAACTACGGTAATAATTGTTATTATAATTATTATTGCAATGACAAGAAAGAATATTACAACTACAATGGCTGCAATAATATTAATAATACTTTTTTTAATTATGATGCCTTTCATAACAATAAAAATAATAAGAATAATGAAAATGATAAAAGTAGTTCCGCAAATGAAAACTGTGCGTTTTCAAAGGACATTCTCGAATCAAAAACTTCAACTCCTCCTTTTTCTTCTCCTCAACCACCCATCCATTCATTTTCTCACCCATCCATTCTTACATATTCTGTTCATTCATCTCTTCATCCATCTGTCTACCCATCCAATCAATCCTCCATTCATATTAATTCATCCAACCATTCATCCATCTTTCCATCCAATCACTCCACTTATCAAAACGCATTAAATGAACTTCCTAAAACTCAAAAAAGAATATCTGTCATTAGTGAATTGAAGAAACATGCCTCATCATTACCATCTGTTTCATTATCGTCGTCGTCGTCTTCATCTTTTCCTTCTTGCTCTCTCAGCACAACACATCACAGAAAAGTATCCATTCCAACCAAAGACACTGATAATTATCATGGTAAACAAAATAAATTTTTAAATCTTTCAAATGAAGTACATTATTCATATTTTGAGCTGCATTACTATAAGTAATAAAAAACTACGTTAAACTTTTGAAATTGTATTATTTTTAACAGAAAAATAAGTCTAAATTGCCCATAAATTAATGGAATTCAATGTATCAATAAACACCAATTATACAACTAAACAGACAAAGAAGGGAAAGAATGCAACAAAAACGACCAGCCTCATCCTCTTATTCCTCTTCACCATTATAACTTCCATTATCCACCAAAGAATCAATTCAAATATACAACTTACTATGATCAGTATTATAGTAATTTTGAAAATAAACATAATAATAATAATAATAATAATAATAATAATAATAATAAAAATAAAAAAGACGATATAGTTAGCATGAGTAATACTGATAATGATAAAGTTAGAGCCGTTGATGATGGTGATGATGCTAAGCTCAATAAAAATGATGAAGGATTTTGCAACGATAAAAACAAAAACATCAATAATAGTAACAATAATAATAAAAATAATAGTAACAATAATTGTTTTGAAAAAAACAGCGCAAAAAAGATGAAAGTGGTTTACGCCAGTGTCATCCGGGATGCTTCCCTGTTGCAGCATGGACACTAATCATAACAATAATAACTTAATATTGTTTTATTTCCAAATTTTTTTTTGTTCTTCCTTATATTTATGTAACTTATTTTTTTTGCTATTGTTTCAATGTTATTCTTTGACTATCAATGTTATAATTTCATTATTAATTTATTATCGATTTTTTTTCATTTTAAAATTATTTGAACCATTTTTGAATTTTTATGGAAAAACCTTTTTAAAATGATGGAAACAATAATAAAAATCATTACTACCAAACTTTTAAATTTTGCATTAAATATAAGCTAGCAAGTTTCGCTAGCCAATAAGAACTCCATCTTATATTTGTAAAAATATTTTCTATTAAACTTTCTCCATTCATCGATCTCATATTGAAAAACAACAATAATAATAAGAAGAGTAAAAATATTTATTTCCATCATTATTTTCAAAATATACTCTGATTAATTTTTGTCATTAATACAATATGTATATAATAAACATTAATTGGATAAATATTGGAAACTTTTTACGATATTTCCAACAGTTCAATATTGATTTCCATTGAATTCATAAAACTAAACCCATTAAAAATTGTTAGAATAAGATAGAGAAATAAGTAGATATCAAGATTTTGAATCCGGTTTAACCTCTACTATACTGAGGGTGGCTAGATTTACCTCCTTCACAAAACATTTCTTGTGGTTTCATAAACTTCTAATCTTTTTTTCTATGTAGAACATCTTTTTCTTTAAAACCGACTTTACTAATTTCTGATACTATTTTGCTTTTCCACTTTACCTTTGCCATACCCTTTATTTCAAAACCATCTATTATATAAATGAGCGCCTTCTTTGAAACATTCTTTTGAATCTTCCTCATTGCCAGGTGAGGGTAACACCTTCTCGTGATGCCGGGTGTGCACTCTCACAGAAGTGTCAAAGAGGTTCTCATCCAGGTCAGCTTCCAAACATTGCCAGCATTTCAATAAAAAAAATAATGATAAATAAATAAATAAATAAATTTAAAAAAAATGATTAGAAAAAATAATATATGAGCGTTTATTTGCCAAAAGATCTGAAAAAAAAAGATTTGAGGCTTCTTCCAAAAGAATGTGTGGAAACAGAAAACCTGAGTTGTTCATGAAGGTGATTCCACAGGGTGGGGGCAGTGACATAAAAAATTTTCCTCTCTGTGTTCTTACTTTATACTTACCTGGAACAACCTTCAATGAATTGGCAGATATCGGTTTCTGTTTACCTGGAATGCTTGATAGCATCTCAAAATCTTTTGAGAGATAGACTGAATTTTTATCAAACAAACACTTAAGCCTCAGCAGCAGAACCTTGTAGTCAATCCTCTCATCAATTTTAAGCCAATGCAGATCTCTCAAAACAGGACTTATAGGATCAAGTTTTTTGGTACCTGTAATGAGCCTGGCTATTTTGGTCAAACACAACGGTGCTTCTTTGAGGATCATTTCCAAGCATGCTCGGCGTCAAAAAAAACCCTTTAACCCTATGATAACAGTGGGTGCTCCAAAGAGAAATAAATTATTCAATTATTTTTTCACTCTATTATAACTTTAATTAACATATTTTTTACTCCAAATCAACACACATTTTATTAGTAATATAACCAACAAAATATTTCTGTTTGTTTACATTTAGCTCTTTTTTAATACAAATTTTAAAAAACTTCGTAGAATAAGTTATTCAAATTTCAAGTATTTCTGAAACCTTTCTAACCTTCTAGAACAACACGAATTCACTTTTAAAAAATTGAAATCAGTTTAAAAGGATTTTCGTATTATTCAATAAATTCCTCGGTGGGAAATAACTGAGAATTTCATGAAAATAAAGTCTTAATATTTGTTTGAGACAACTCCAGCAAGCTGTATCGGTACTTTTGTGGCATCATGGGTCAGGCGGGATCCACTATTCACAGGTTATTCAAGTCAGATATCTCTCAGAATAACGAAATTCCCACCAATCGAAACATTTCTCCTTTTGTGTATGAAACAGAAAGGTAATGATTGCTAGCTTTTTATCAATCTGCATTTCAATGGATTATTTAGATTGACTTTGTTCATTTTTTGGTTATTGATTTATAAAAAAACGTTTTTACTGAAACTGATTCTTGCTCAACAAAATTTCAGTTCATTGTACATAGATGAGGATGGTGATTTAGCAGATGAGTTTTACACAGAAGTGCAAACAAAAGAAGGAGTAAAAATGTTGAAAGTTCCTTGTGAAAATTTGAAACCACTTGGCTACATTCGACATAATATTCCAAGACTTAACAAAAATTTACCTGTTCTCCTTTATGAAGTCAAATCTTGATTAAAATAATTTTTCTCATATTGATATATTTTATATTATAGCTATCATTTTTTATAATTATCATGATTTTAAGTTTTCACACATAATTGTCATAACATGCTTGTATAAATTTCAAAATTTTTATTTCAACTGTATATACCGAACACATGATCATATAATCATATTTATTCAGTATATATCTTTACTGTCAAATAAGAATTGTATAAAAGTGACATCAAATAAAACAAAATTCAATGAAAAATTATTGTTTATCCCAATTGTTGTTCAAACTTTTTGTCTACAACAACAATAATATAAATAACAAATATAAAAATAAAATTTTGTCTAATATGAAGCTTCTGAATCAGACTCTTGTTCGGTGGTCATATCTTTTCTCTCCTGATTCAAAAGATGATAGTTGCTAAGGTATTATGCAATGAATGTTACTGTTCATATGGATATTATTTTGTCTTGAAAAAAGGCAATTTTATTTAAAAGCTATTTGAAAACTTAGATTTTTGAAAAGCTTCATTCAAAATAAAAACTGGCTCAATTAATCTTCAGATTGAATATAATTTCAAGACTTTCAATAATCATAACAACACTGAAGATTGACAAAAATGTACAAAACTTTTAAGACTAACATTCATCATCAATGTTGTCTTCATTATTAGTTTGATAATTTAAAAACAATGCTTAATACAATTTTTACCCAGCTTTGGCATTAAATGAAAACTCCAAGTCTTGGTTTTGGAATATAATTATCAAATAATATAATTATTTTTAAGATAATCTTGATATATAAAAATAAAATATAAAATAATTTGATTCAGCTTCAATAATAAATTTATGTTAATTTATTTTTAACTTAAATAAATACACTATAATGTGTATCTGAAATTTATATATTAAATTCCACTCAATTTCACTATATATATCATCCCACAAGATGTATAAAATATTTTTTGGAATTCTTGTTTAATAAATCAATAAATTGTTTCAATAAATATTCAATCATTTAATTAGTTACTCATATTATAAATCATAATGAGTTGAAGTTTATATTGTGATAAATCAGTTCTCACTTGTATGTTTCGCAAAATCCTCTCCCAACGCTTTCCTGTCACTGTTACGTTAGGTTGAAACATAATATCTATTTTTACTATTGTTGATATTATTACTTTTCATTATTGTTAATATTATTTGAATTCTATGGTTTATCAAATATAATCTTTTATTGTGTGCATGCATAATAATAAAGTACATAATAAATAATGATAAAGCATTTTTATTATTATTGTTATTGTTACCCTCGGTAAAAAAAAAACAAGTTAGAAAGAAATTTAAAGGAGTTTGATGTTAATTATTTTGTATCTAAGATTTTTGTCAACTATGATAGGACTAAGGATTCTTAGGTCCTATAATAATAATAATAATATACATATGACGCAGCTTTGCTCTTCATCCAGGTAGTTAAAAACCATAAAAATCGTTTACATATTTAACTTAACACTCAATAATAAAATATGGCGGTTCTATTATGATAACGTTGATTAGCAAACGTTAAAAACAGTTTAGAATTATTGAAATAGGTCCATAAGATATTTTTCATTGAAAACTATCACCATTACATTGTTTCAAATATTATTTAAAAGCTTAATTCATTTATGCATTCAAATATATAGTTGGTAAATACATGGAAAAATATCAATAAGACAAACAGATAGACGGAGCAAGACCCAGTGAAAGTTTGTCTGATGAAGAAGTCACCTGCATACGGTAGTCACTTAAGAAGTCACCTAGCCTGGTATTAGGGTTTTTTAGTTGATTTTCCAAGAGTACTTGCTTTGAAACCACAATTTTAGTGGAAATAGGACATGTTTTCAATATATTCATTTAAATATTAATTTCGCTATTATGATTGCAATGCTGGTGTTGACTCATACAATATCATATAAATAGGGGAATACTCGAAAATTTAATAAGCGAAACTGTTTCTTATTTATCTATATAGGTTTTTTATTAAATTGTATATACCCTAGTACTGTATTAAGTTATATATTGCCTTAATATACTCATAATCGGTTACGCAATGACCAAAAATCTAAATGAATTTCACGATTTCTATGTGTAAATTTTACTAAGCTCAAAAAAATACAGCGACTTTTGGCAATCATTACCCTACTATAAAAAGTATGAAAATGACATAATTATGACTTATTTTTATGAATAAATTTGGAAAATATAATTAAGAAAACGCTTGATAACTTGATGATTTGGTTCTTGACAAGAGACAACTCAGACATTAATGCCATGCTTTTGTAAGTTCTCTTCCTCACCGAGTATTTTAACGAGTGAATCTGCAGAAATAATTGTGCAATTTGAGTCTAGATTAAGAGATTAACAGTGGTGTGGTTTTTGGCTGAGACTGTATTCATGGATCCAGCAATATTAACTAAGTAATAACTATGGGAATATTTGTTCGTATATATTTATTGGTAAATAATAAGTTTAAAAAATTTTTCATGAATTTTATCTATTAATGTGATAGATACGAGAAAAATGAAAAAGGTTTTTTAAACCTGTCTATTTAGTTCAATGCATTCTTCCTTGCCATTTCTCAGTTTCTCTAAAGTGATTGCAGTCTTTTCTTCCAATTTATCCAATATCAATACCTTTTCATTCATTTCTTTCTCTTTCTTTTTCAAGCTTCTTGCAATCTATATTTTAAATTTAAGAATTTATATTTCTAACTAAACAAAATTATAGATTCGAACATAAAAAAATTAAAATACAAACTTATTAAAGAAATAAAACTATAAATATACAAGCCTGATTTAAACAAATTATCAATAGCACACAGTCAAAAGAAATTTTAGCTTATATATCTATATAAAGCTTCTACGATAAAAATCTCACTGTCACAAAAACAATACAAACACAAAACAACACTCAAAAAACATCCTACTTCCTTCTCTTTTTTCTCCATAGCCCCTCGGTCGAAAGGTGGCCCACCGAGGATCCTAGCATGTCTATGCTCATCTTGAGGAAATTCCCTGTCGTAGGCCCGAGTCAGTTGGGTTTCTAGATCTATGATTCTATCTTGTATCTTCGAAAACTTGTGAGGTTTTGTTGGTTATAGTCAAAGATGTTTGGATATACATTTTAATATACCTTAGGTAATTTTTATTTGCATCGACATTTAATTTAGTAAGTTATTCAAAAAATTTAAATTTAGTTTTTGATAATAAACTTCACATCTATTTGAGAATTTATCAGTTTTTTTTCCAATTTCTTTTTTTTTTCCAGTTTGTCTTCTAAGATCTTCAATATTCTTTCCACATCACATTTGCTTATCAACAAGCTTTTTATTTCATCTTCTTTAAGCGATTTTTTAATCTTGTTTTCAATATAGGAGTTTTCTGCAAATAATTATATCTATATTTTGTTTTTTATTTTCAAAAAATAGACTCACCGAGTGTTACTGAGCGCTGTGAAAACTCCATCAGATGGGACTTGTTTGCCATTAGGACCTGCTCTCTTGCGAGTGAAAAAATAATTTAATTAACACTGTGTGTCTAAAATTTGCTAAAAAACTAAATTTTGAAATACTAATGACTTAACACTACAAAATACTTCGTACTTGAAAACGTTTGATGACCCAAAAAAGCTCTAAAAATGCTTCAAATAAATTTTAATTTGAAACTGAAAACTGATCTATGCGAAGCTTTTTGTTAAATTTTCTATTTCAGTTCTAAATAAATATGTATTTAATTTTTACTTTCTAGTAAGTTGTTTAGTTACAAATTCACCAATAAACATCAATCAATTTTCAAATAAAAAATGACTGATTAATCTAACCTTTTTTTCACAAATGAAATTTCTTTTTCAATATTATCTTTTATTTTTTTTTTCTCTTCCATCTTTTCAGTTTTTTCCTTCAAGCTATTCTCCAAGACAAATTTCTTTTCTTTATACTTTTCATCAATCTCAAGCGATCCAAGTTTTTCTCCAGATACCTTATTACGTAGTTTGTCGATGGCCATGAAAAAGATCGTGTGCAATGCCCTCTGCTTTTTCAACAGCCTGAACAACATTATTTGAAAATATATTTTTAGTTATAAAGCACTTTTTGAAAAGATATTTTTGGTTATATAGCAAGTTGATCAACATTTAGTTAAGATTATTTCCTTCGTTATATAACAATAAAAAAGCAACTGAGGACCACACACAAACTTAACTTCGAACCTTTAAGCTATGACTTGAAGATTTTTTTAGACCCGAAACATTGAATTGACAACAAATTTAAAAGCAAAAAATATTAGTTGAACAATATCTTATATTCAGTCTAAAAAAATTCCAAAACTATTTAATGAAATTATTTCAACAAAAAGCGTAAAAATACATTCATAAAATAACGGATCTTTCTACATATTTTTGTTTTGGACGGCTCTGATCAGAGCATCTTTTTGTGATTCTTTTAACAGCAGTTTCTTCTTCACTCCCATTACCAAATCTTCTCCTTCTTCTATGTGTTTCTTAGCCCTGTTTCTTTCATGTCTCATGCTGTAATATCTGTCACTCAACTTTTCCATACTGTTTACAGATTATTTAAAGTTTGAAGTATTTTTTTAGGTTTATTATGGTTAATAGCACTGTTAATGAATTCAAACCCTGTACGTTTGAAGCCGCTAAAAAATAAGATTAAATTTAAAAATTACCATCGAAAAAAATTTGGATACGTCGATAAATATTTTCAACCTATTTTTTATTCGAGAAAGCTTTTGCTTTTCTTCATCAATCTGAAGTTTAACTTCCACCAACTCTTCTTCCAAATCTTCATTTTCTTGCTGCCGTCTCATCAAGTCTTGAGCCTTGTTGTCTTTTTCATCAAGCTGTACAAATGAATTCAATGAAAATTGAGATTTTTATGCAAAAATTTTATTCTCTGAAACTTCTACAAAATGAATATAAAGCACTGCCGGAAACAAGCTTTCAATGGAAGCCAAAAAATATTTTGAAGTATTTTTCAACTAAAACGGTTAATCTCGAACTCACCACTTTTCTACTAATATACAAAAAAATTTATAAACTGTACACCTTTCTATGCATCATCTTCAAGACCGAAAGCAGATGGGCCCGATGCTGAGACAACTGGTGCAGTAGGTCTTCATTATGTGCCATCAAAGCTTGGCTCAATTGTAAATCTTTATCACTCTTTGAGCTCTTTATTTGAGTTATTATCAATGAAATCATTTTTATTTCAAAAGTTTTAATCCAAACTTGTTCGTTTTCTTTGTCTTTTTTTATTCTCATCTGTTCTTTGGTGATGGCTTTGAACATACCAAAGCCTGCATCTTTTTGTATTTCCTCAGCCTTACACTGAAATTATTAAAAAAAATTAATGGATATTTTTTGTGTACAAAAGAACATTTTAGAATGAACGTGATTTCAAAAATATCATGGTTTTAATAAAATAATCCAAAAAATTAATAATATCAATAGTAAAAACAAAATTAAATAGATACCATTTGAATTAATCGTTCACAATTTCTTAATGTGAATTGATAGGCAGTTTTTGAAGATTGGGCCAATGAGATACTGTTTCTCAAAACCTTTTCCTGTTTCTTCACCTCTTTCTTCATTATATTCACTTCTTCGAAATATTTCTTTTTTTCTTCATTGACTTCCATGATTTGGTTTTCAACTTCTTGGCTATAGTCGTTCCAGGAGTATTATAGTTATAAAAATATTGCTAAAAACTCTTGTTTTTACATATTCATAAAACAGATTATTTTCAGATCAAAACCTCTTTTTTTGGCAGTCTTCTGTCCTAGCTCTCGTTTCATTGATGTTCTTTTTAGTGAGTTCATTTTTTTTTTCGTTTTCTTCAATCTCATCATTCAAAAGAGCAATATTTCTTACTAGTAAGCTGTTTTCTTGTTTAATTGAGTTACAGTCGTCATTGTATTTAATTATTAACCATGACAAATGCTGTATTTCTGTTTTCCCTTCTGCGAGATACTTTTCCAGTTCTCTACAAAGTTTAAATTATATTTAGATGTTGAAATTTAACAGCAACATATACTATATGAAAACTCAAATGAAATTTCTTGGCCTCTAAGATTACATGAATCATATGGCAATAACTTATAATAGATATTGTGAATAATTAGCCTCAAAATTGTGGATCATAAAAATACGACAATATTTGAATTTTTTATTTTTACGAAGCTTTTCGATATATTCTGTATCATCATCAGGTAACTAATAATAATTAAAATAGAAATATTTCCAAAATTTAGTTTCTTTCATAATATTATTTTTTCACACATCCCTTTGATTTTCATTTCTTTAGGAATCAAAAGCTTAGTATATATATTCAATTGTTTGAAAACGATAAAAAATATTCTTATATAATTTCAATCTTATCATAATACAATAGAATTCTGATAATTTCATTTAGTAATTTATTTTTATCAAAACTACTTTGTAATATAGTCATAAATGAAAGTCAGCGTGCAATCAAATACCGCGAAAAAAATTTCATTTTTTGGTGTTGACTTTAATTATTTTTCCAATGAAATCAGCTTCAAGAACTCTATGTAGTACAAAACTATACTTAAAACACCTTTATATTCAAATTAGAAATAATTCCTTCTTTACATCTTATCTAGTCAGTCTCCATGCAATACTAGGTAAATAAAATATAAATAAATCTAGACTAAGAAATTTCAATTCTAAAAGTAGTGGCAAAACTCTTTTTATGTAATATGCAACAATAAAAACTACGTAAGTGAAGGATGAAACGTAGCTTAATGAACCTATGTGAGTTTAAAAACTTTTCATATTCTTTCTTTTGGCTGTTTGCCTCGAAACATTTTTCTTCAACCAATGCCTGAATATATAATAAGTAGGATTCGATTAGCCAAGAACAAAGTGCATTAGATATGATTGTCGGTTTATCAACAAAAATTGATAATTTAAGTTGCTGTTTTTAGGTTTTGAGCAGTTATTAAAAATCTCGTATCATTTACTATATTTAATTTTTACTGTTGTAATACTCTTTCAAATTTAAATCTCAGACCTATTAAGCAGAATTTAAATTGATTTTTATGTTTGCTGAAGCTATAAAACCGCGAAAAAAATTATTTTTTGCCTCAAATAAACCGATTCTATTCATTAAAAATCCAGTTTTACACTATATTAAATATAAATTGATTGTTGTGAACTTCGTATTGAAAACCTGAGCGCCACAATGTAATTAATAAAATGTAGACTTGATTCTCTCAGTATTACAAGTGTTTGCTAATGATTAGAAGCCGTCAATTAAGAGGTAATCTTGCAGACAGCTTGCCATCAATTATTCAACATACCACTCTTAAGCGATGTGATTTATTAGTGCTTTTATCAATTGTTTGAGAAGTTAAGCTTCTCATTCGAGTTTTTAAAAAATCGTACTTGGGGTTTTTTGTGATTAATAATTTACTGGTATAAGAATATTTATTTAATTGGAAGTTTAGGGTAAGGAATTTTAAATTATTACTACAATCTAACTTGCAACGAAAGAAGTTTGGAATTCATGTTTTGAAGATTGGTTTCATTGTTGTTTTTTGTTTCTATGTTTTCCATCAAAAACCCTTCAACTTCTTCCAGATTTTGCTTCAATGTTTCAACATGCCTTTTCAAATCTCTAGTCCTCATCTCAATGAGGTCTTTGCTTCTATTTAAATCCTTTACAGGAAGAATAATTCAATAGATTCCAAAGTGTAGTTGAATATTTATCATTCGGGGTTTTTAAATAAAATGTTTTTATAGTTTTATAGTTGTTTGATAAATATTGGGATGAAAGTCATTTGTCAAACTGCAAGTAAAATCTTAGGATTTTTTAACGTTTTCCAGATATTATCGTTATAAAATTCGAAATAGAATCAAGAAGAATTTAATTAATTTTACTTCAGAATCAGCCAGTTTTTTGAACTTTTTCACCAAGTTTTTCTTTTCTTCCTCTAAACTAAAAATTCAATTTAACTTATAAGAATCTCACAATTTTATCCATAAACGACACCTTATTATGGTTTTTTGGTTACGGTCACTGACAAATTCAGAGTTGAAAAGTTTTCCAAAAAGACCTTTTAACATTGTAAGCTGTCCTTTTATTTCTGTGTCCTGCAAAGCTCCAATAGGTATTGTATTGTTGTCTGCCAATCTTTTCAATTGTTTTTCTTGGATCTTCTGAAATTCTTTTGCTTTTTCTATTAGTTTCGTTTCTTGTCTTTTTTGCCTAAGAATGATTGTTCACATACAAATTTAAATTGGGAGATATGCTTCAAATTTTTTGAGTTTTGTATATATTTCAATATATGGAATATCAGTTTTAATTTCGAAAATCATTAATAAAAATTTTAATGTGAAAAACTTAGATAAGTTTATCAAGGTGATAAAAGAAGGCTTTTTATGACGTTATAAGACGTTAAACAAAATATTTTTTCGATAAAATACTTTTCATAACAGAGATGAAGCTAAACTATTTTTCAAGAATAAGTGTCATAGTTTATTAGCTTTATAAAAACTTTTAATTAAGAAAATTTTTTACCATAAATATTTTTCTGTCATTTTTTCGAATTTTTCTTTGATTGAAGCCAATTTTTCTTTATTTACAGACTCATCTTCATTTAACTGCAAATCATTCAAATAGAGCTTTAATTATATCATTAAATCTTTTCATTCTAAGCAATTCTTTATTTTTGTGAGAGCGAGATTGTAAAAAAAGTTAAAACTAATGAAACATTATGAAAAACATCTCAAAAAAATCTAAAAAATTTAAACTAAATAAACTTCTTTGAAGGCCTGTTTAGTGTCTTCTTCGTGATACTCCACAACGTTTGTCTCTGCAAACAAGTCAATATCATGAATACCTTCACCATTTCCAAAGTCTTTGTTATCCTCACAATCTGAATCATCTGTTATTACAGACATTTTAAAAAGTGAAAATTATATGAAAGTTAAAAATTTTTGGTTTTTGTTTTATATATGTTTGTTTCCTTACATACTATATCTATGCATATGATTCAAGCTTATTTCAACTAATCACGCATATATATGTAGAATAAAAGTTCATAATAACCAATATTTAAAGTTTCATGCTAACAATTAAATAATTTTATAAAAAATTTATTTTGTTGTTATAAATACAGCAATTACACTAAATTTTAGTAATACACAATATTCTTCAACTAAAAATTAAATATAAAATTAAAAAACTCAAATAAGTTGTGCGCCTTACTCGCAGTTGGTTTGTTTATAGGATTTAGATCAATAAAGAACGGAAGCTCATTATCGTATCATTCAAATCCTTAACAAACTTCATAATCTTCAAAAATGTTATTTATATCTTGATATTTTGAACTTTTGCCTTGGGTCAAATAATTGACTTATTGTTAATAAGGGAACACTAGTTGGATAAAATAATGGTTTCTGCAGATAAAGTCAAAGTAGCAGTAAGAGTTAGGCCATTGAATCGCAGAGGTTTATTTTTAACTTTTTTCAAAAATAAATTAAATCATTTATCAGTAAATAAGTTTGCTATGAACTTTTTCTCATGACTAATTTCATCTTACTATAACAGAATTTAGTTTCAATTAAACTAACACTCTATTAAAACCCTTAACATACAGAAATAGAGCTTGGGTCAAAATGTGTTGTGGATATGGACTCGACACAAACCATCCTGTACAACCCAAACTCAAATGTCAAAGAAAGGTAAACATGGAATTACTTTTTTATATATTTTTGTTACATTTTTTAGTACAAAAAATAGCAAAAAAAAGTCTTTTGAAATAAGCTATTCTTTGGGTTCAAAGCACAAGCCAGTTTAAGTAAATAAATTATTCCAAAAAAAAATATTTATGAAAACTATAAAAATTTCAAAAATTAAAAAACTTGACATAAAACTGTATTTATAAGGCACTTCATACTTATATATTCAATTGAAAACACTTTGGGGAGTTTATTTTATTCCACGAAGCTTTTCGTAAGATGAACTTACATTATCAAGTGAAGGTTCATATTTGGAATTAAATTTGAGATAATTTTTAATATAAAATTAATCTGATCATGAATCAATCAGAGTTATTTCTTGCTTCATTATTGATTCAATAGATGTATACACCTGATTAATTTATGTATAATCAATTAATTTTAAGTTCAAAAGACTTGTATTTTTTTATAATAATTCCTTCTTTATTATATAGCTTTGAAGACTATTTTTTTGAAGAGTTCAGTTGTTTCATGAAAAAAAAAATGTAATCTTTATCATTGTCTAAATTTCTTAAGAATCACATGAGTTTTTCGATAAGATAATAACTATTAATGAAAAGTATAAGTAATCTGAAGAGAAAAATTATATAGCTGATAATGTCATTGTCATATACAATCCACTTGCTTTAAAGTAAGTTTTCAGAGGTTTATTCATAGATTCAAAAAGATATGAGTTATGATTATTGTTATTATTATTTGTTTATTAATGTAATATTTATGAATTAAAAAAAATAGTATTTCTACAATTTTTCAGCAATTTCTTCTATGACTCATGCTATGATTGCAAAAGTAAACAACAAAATTTTATTTTTAAAATAAAATTATAAAAATATAATTTCATGAATTGAGGTTTTCATTTTCTTTTTTTATTGCCTGGTATTCATCAAAACTTTCCAAATAAATCCCAAACATTACTTTGTTAATATTGGAATTTGTTTATAAATGATATAAAATTTTCATTACAATATAAGTTTCTCATTCATTTGATCATTAAAACTGTAAGTACTATCGATTTTTTTTCACATTTATGTCAATTATAACATAATATATATAATATTATGACATAATATACATAATATTATAACATAATATACATAATATTTTATCATTATATCCAGAATATTATAACATAATATACATAGTATTATAACATAATAAATAGTATTAAAATCATAGAAGTTATTATTATTATGGAATTTATTATTTATTAATAAAATATAAATCATCAAAATGGTAAAATGTACAGCAATATAACCTTATAAGGTTGAGTAACTTAGAGGATATAACATCATAATAAACTGATAATCACTTTATGACCAACCCACAGCAATGAAGGAGTAGTTAAAAACAACCCCAAGGTACCTTTATGGTTTTTAAAAAATTATTTTATGATTTAAAAATTTTTATTAGCATTTACTTGTAGTTAGCTTTTTAAAAATAAATTCAATTTTCAAAACCAGTAAGAATAATATAAAAATTAGGTGACTAGAAGCAATTATTATATAAATATAATATCTTTCCTGTATTTAATAATAATTATGATAAAAAATATTAGAAAATTTTCACATCAAATCAAACTTCTTTTAATCTTCTTTTCAAAAGTAAGAGTAGAGCTCATATTTTTTATGAAAAATCTTTTATATCAGACTTAAAACAATTTTGAGAACCCTCTTGAAACATTCCTCAACACTCGCAACATTTACAATCATCCAAGTCTTTTTATTGCATTTTTTTGTGGGCATCTAACTTCAACTTTGGCATTTACAATCCAAACCTTTCAATGGCATTCTGTTGGTACAAGCCCCTCAACTGGTTTGAAGCAGCCAATAAATGTTTCAGTTATTCTTTGACAGAGATGCTTATCAGGCTGCTAAACGTGCATCCAACCTTGCTGTGCACATAGCCAAAACTGATGCTGAGAAAATTGCGTTCAAACAAATCAATCCCAGATCTGTTGAGATATATCGACTGGCTAAGCAAATGCGACGAGATAACCGGGACGTCATTGGGGATATTGAGAAATAATAATAGCCAAATGTCCCTGGATGTTGATTCCAAAAAAGAAGCATGGAGAGAGCATTATATGCACCTTCTCAATAAGGAGTTTTTATAGAACCCAGATGGTTTGTCCGAAGTCTATCCCGTGGAAGGTCCCAGCGAACCTATCACTACAGCAATGGTTGTAAAGGCCATTAATAAGATGAGCTTTGGGAAAGCAGCGGGTCCTTCAGGCATTGTTTCTGAGATGCTCAAGGCCGCAGGTTCAAGTGGTGCTAGTATGATTCGAGATCTCATTGAAGAAATCATCTTTGAGAACCTTATACCGTCTGAGTGGCAGGAAAGTCACATAGTCAGTGTATATAAGGGTAAAGGTGATGCTTTAAACAGGTCTAACTATAGGGGTTTGAAGTTAATTGATCAGGTTATGAAGGTTTCGGAGCGCGTAGTGAAAGGTTTTATCAGACAGAGGGTGGTGATTAATGATATGCAATGTGGTTTTATGCAAGATCGGGGTACAACTGATGCCATATTTATCCTCTGTCAGTTACAGGAAAAGCATCTGGTTGCTGGTAAGCCCTTATACTTAGCATTCATTGATTTGGAGAAAGCCTTTGACAGAGTGCCACGAGAAGTGATTTGGTGGAGTATGCGAAAATTGAAAATTGATAAATGGCTTGTGAGAATTGTACAATCAATGTACAAAGAAGTGGGAAGTAGGGTGAGAGCTGGTGATGAATATAGCAACTCGTTTGATGTTCGGGTAGGTATCCATCAAGTTTCTGTTCTTAGTCCATTACTTTTTGTTATTGTGCTGGAAGCTTTATCTATGGAGTTTCGTACAGGTTGCCCTTGGGAGGTCTTGTATGTTGACGACTTAATGGTAAGTGCTCAGTCCATGGATGAACTATTAGTGAAGTTGAGAACACGGAGATCGGAGATGGAGAAAAAGGGGTTGAGGGTGAATATGGGTAAGACAAAGCTAATGGTTTCTCGTTCGAACCTTAATGTGTTGAGAAAAGCTGGGAAGTATCCTTGTGGTGTATGCCAAGCAGGTGTGGGTAGAAATACTATTCAGTATGGAGGCTGCAGGCAATGGGTACACAAGAAATGCAGCGGCATAAAAAGCCCTCTAACTTCGGATCTTAACTTCCGATACGCTCGTTGCCTTGGTACAGCACGGCCTTTTGATGGGAGATTAGTAAAGGAAGTGATGCTTGGTGATGAAAAACTAGAAGTTATCCCAGAGTTCTGCTTTCTTGGGAATATGTTATCTGCAGGTGGTGGATGTGAGCTTGCTTTAATAACACGTTGTATGTGTACCTAGGCTAAATTTCGCTAACTTCTTTCACTCCTTGCTAATCGTCATTTATCATTATTGACCAGAGGCCGTGTCTATTCAACCTGTGTCAGAAGAGCTATGTTACATGCTGCTGAAACATGGCCTGTAACAGTTTCCACATCGAACCGCCTTAGACGAAATGACCTTGCCATGATTCGCTGGATGTGCAACATCAAAACGAATGATAACGTTTGCTCTCACCCACTTCTTTCAAAACTTGGCATTCAGGATGTTGAGAGTTCTTCGTACAAGCACGATGAGGGGGTTTGGACATGTAGAGCGTAGCGTGGGTTGGATTTCTCAGGTGCGAAAGTTGGATTTAGATATTTGCAAGAAGCCTGGTAGGCCCAAAAAGACTTGGAATGAGCTCATATTGAATGATAAAAGAAAGCTAGACGTGGTTTGTGTGGATCCACTCGATCGCTTTAAATGGAAAGGCCGACTTTGAGATAGAACTTTCAAAAGCCCAACCCTTGGTAAAGGAAAACGGGCTATAAAAAGGATTTGATTGATTGATTTGACGTTGTCTCTGAAGCAACTGATGACAGAGTCGTTGCTTTGAAGGCGTTCAAGAAGAGGCTTTTAGACATTAAAATTTAAATCCATCATCTAATAATATATTTGAAATAATAGTTGATACTCTTATAAAAAAATAATTTTTCATACTATTAAAATACCATTTCATAATGAAACCACACAGACATTTGCATTTGATCATTGTTTCTGGTCAATCTCGGACAACAACCCCAAGTATGCCAGTGAGTTCATTGCTGAAACTTAACCGTTGTTAATGTTATATTGACGTTTTGAATTTGTAATATGTCTAACATGTAAATTAATGGTTTTTAATTATTGAATATAGTTTGTAATTAATACATATAGTTTTTAATTATATAGATCTACTGTTATGAAATCATAAAAATGTTAAATGATGATGGTGATTGTTGTTGTTGTTGAGCGATGAGTGAAAGCAAGTTAGTGAGTTAGTGTAGTAGGGGTTGGGGTTGTAAAATGTTTGATGATGGTGACGATGAAGAAGATGATAATTTTTAAAAATTATAACTAAAGTTCACTGAATCTAATCACTTCATGAAAGTGTAAGCATCTTATATGTTGCGTTTTAATCATAGGACTTCACACGCACACACAAATCCGTCTTATGTATGTGTGTATGTGCACATACAACTGTTAGCCCATGACCCTTCTGCAAAGACATTCATGCATACATAATCAGTCTGAGGTACGACTGTTAAGACCGCGTGTACTTCTGCGTTATGTTGTATAATGAAGAGAACTTAACCGATGATAGTGACTTTCCATGGTATATTAATGATTATGAATGCATAATGAGATAATGATTAGTTGTTTTTATATTTATTTGTTCAATGAGTTTTTTGCAGAGCCACGTTTAATGGTTGTTATTAGCGAATAAAAAATTGATAAAACTGGAAACATTTGAACGGGAATAAATGTTCATAATGGTGAAAAATGTTGAAAACAAACCATGGATAATCAGAAAGTTATGAGTTGTTCAGCAGTCATCCACATTAATTAAGGGCCATTTTTATGCGTTTTTTATTTTTATTAAAGCTATAATAAATAAGGACAGAAACAACATTATTATAATTATTGTTTGTAATATTATTATTAATATTATTTATAAAATTAAATAAACAAAACTAATATTTTCATTATTATTTGGATAATTATTGTTAATATTATTCAAAAAATGAAAAAAAAGTGTTATCATTATTATCATCACCTATCGTTATCACAATGCCACCACCCACACAGCGCAAGAAATGGTGTTTGAGAGTCTGGGCCAGGATATACTGAAGAGGGCATTTGAGGGATACAATGCCTGCCTTTTCGCCTATGGCCAGACTGGTGAGTTTTTTGGTTTTTGTGCCAAATTTGCTATTTTTATTTTTTTCTGTTTTGTTTTTTATATTATGTTGTTTTTTCATTTTTTCATTTTTTTTACACTATATGAAGATAATAATCAAATAAATGTAATCCACCATGAAACTCACACCTACACAGGCTCAGGTAAATCGTACACAATGATGGGCACCCAAGATCAGCGTGGTGTGATTCCGAGGTTGTGTGACTCCCTTTTCGAGCATATCGAACATAACACCGATCTCTCTGTATCTTATAAGGTGGGTTTCAGATGCTTGTATTCTATGTGACTTCTAGGGGGATAGTGGGTCAGGAGTGTGTGGTAGGGAAGTAGTTTATAAGTAGTATGTGGTGAGGGGGTTATTGAAGTAGTAGTGATTGTATAGGTAGGTTGAAAAGCGATGAGAAATGCTTATAAGATACACAAAGCTTAAGTTATGGAGGTTGGTGTGGTTAGGATGTTATGCAGTGGTTATGCCGGATGTTTATGAGTCAGAGTTATGATCATTAAAGATTAAGATCAAGCTATTAATAGCAATTATTGCAAAGTATTCCATTAAAAAACTGTTTCAATGAATATTTTTATATTTATTCCATGTTTCATTATTGTCGAATCAAAATTTTTAAACTCCCTATTTTTAGGCCTTATTGTAATTTTTAAAATACCGAAAATAATTTATAAATAAAATAAAATATAAATGATTGCTGAAGCTGAATAAAAGTAAAGATTCGAATAGGTATATGCAATGTAACAGCAATAATAATAATAATAATAATAAAAATAAATTTCTTTATTACTTCTTCTACTACTACTGCTAATTTTCTGCTAATATTAATAATAATAATAAAAAAAAATAAAAGAAATAAAAAGGCATATGACGTATACAGGTGGAGGTATCTTACTTGGAGATTTACAATGAGAAAGTGAGGGATCTGCTTGATCCTAAAGGGTTTGTGTTGTAATAATAATAATAATATTATTATTATTATTATCATTATTATTGACAATATGAATATGATAATAAGGATAAAATTTTTGAATTAAAAATACTAATACTTGAAAACAAAAAAAATCATTATCATCACCGTGTTCTTCTTTTGAAAACTCTCTTACACTTCAAAGCCCATCCAATTCATCATTTTTCAACTGTATTTTTTTTTATTCCAGGGTTTTACATCAAACTAAGCTTGCGATAATCTTCATGTATACGAACGTAATTAAAAATAAACGAGGTTTTTGATTATTCAATAGAATTTACAAATGGAAAAATAGTTTTAATGAAGACAAACTGCAACCATTGTAGTATTTTGAGTTTTTGGTGATTCTAAAAAACACAAAACCTATGATTGTAGGCTCTAGTAACACAAACAACTGAATACGGGTATGAGGCAATATTGTGCAAGAGGCTAACAATAATTGAGGCTAAAAAGTGTGGGTCAAGGTACCAATCAAAACGAAACTGGTTTTATGCATGTATGTTTACTGCATCTATGAACTGCTTTTGATTTAAGGCTTTATAATCTTTATATCATGTATTTGACGATGAATTTAAATAGATAAATTCCAGAATTTTAAAGGCAGTTTAATCCCCACTATACTGAGGGTGGCCAGGTTTACTTCATATACAAAAAATTTCTTGTGATTTTATAATCTCTTTACCTGCATTTCTTCCTAGTGGTGGGGATTACGTGTTTGACCATATTAATCCTAAGTGAATATTATTATCTATCGTAATTTTATAAAATAGCGTTTTTTGGAAATACATAAATATTTTATATATCAGTTGTTTTTTTGTTAATCTTTAGTTTTTCAGAGTAGCTTTTTTTATAATGAATGTATTTTTATTATAGTTTGTTATATACTAATATGTTATATTATTTTTTTCAAATATTTCAATTATTAAGTTTTTATGGGAATTTTGATGACGAATTTTATTCTAATTATCATTATACTGTTATTTATTTTCATATTGTTGTTATTGCTTCAATGTTTAATATTTTTTCATTATTTTATCTGTATTTCACCATTATTATTATTCTATTACTATTATTTTTAGAGTTATAATATTATTATGATTAATTTCTTCAATAATTATATTTATAAATTATCCTATATAATGTTATTATTGTTGTTATGGTACATGCAAAAAGAACAATGTATTTTATGATCTATGGAAGCGGGTCAGACAAAAAACAAGTTTGACCGTGAACCTTTCACTTTAAGTAATTATCTTTCATAATAATGAAAATAATAATCGAAATGATAATTTTTATCTTTTTTTTATATTGAAATATTATATTTTAAAATTTTTATTTGTTTAGTTTTTTTCTATTTTTTTTATAGCTTGTACCTCACAAGTGAGGCTATCTTTTATTTTTCCAAATATTGATTCATGAATCTAACTCCATCATGGAACTTAATAAATAGATACATTTTTTCTATTCATTTCAAATGTAAAAGTACTTATTTTTAAGTTTTATCTCAATAAAAAATGAATGGTAATACTAGTAATATACTAATAAGCTTAAGAGAATAATTGAAACACGGGTTGAATGCTGGGTCTGTGTGCAAATGGATGTATTTGGTTTTACAGTTCCATCAAAGTTTCCATTTAGTTACAAAATTTCAATCATTTGCAATAAATTTAAAGGCAATAAATTGTTTAATAAACTTTACAATTGACTCAGTAGTCATTTATAATGTTAAATTTTATTTTTTGAGAAATTTTGGTAAATTCATTTGTTTTTTGACTTTTAAAAATTATGTTTTCATATAAATTCTCCACGGAATACTGGGTTCAAATTTGGAATCCCTGTTGTGAATGCTCATGGCATTCATAAGTTTATGAATATTTATTTCTTTTCATAAATATTGCAGAATGTTTGTATATAATTATTTTCTCAATTTGTTTAATTTCAGTTTCCTCTTATTTATTTGCATAATTATAGAATATTTTCAAATAATTTTAAACAATAAGATTGTTAAAGGGAATAAGATTTTTGCTTTATGTGGAATTTCGTTAATTCGAGATAAAGCAATATTATCTGTTATATTTTCATCATAAAATATAACAGATGCTTCATTTTACGGTAAAAAAAAATGACAGAAAACAATTTTCCACATAGTTTTTAACTAGGGCTAATTCATTAGGATATTTTTCTCAACATCAAAAGGCTGTATTTCCTAGACTTTGTTTCACAAATAAGTTTCATCATCATATTAACATTATTATCAGTATTCTCTTCGTTCAAATCTACCCTAATCATCACCACTACCTTCATACTTTTTTTTCGTTATCTTCCTTTTCCTTCCCTTTCTTTTATTTCTCCTTTTCAACTCCCCTCCTCGTCATCTTCATATGACTGACAACTGCCACAGGAGATTGAACTTGAAGGTGAGAGAGCATAACATATTGGGATGCTATGTCGATGGGCTGTCTTCGTTGGCTGTCACTTCGTTTCAGGTACTAACATTATTATTACTACCAATATTATTATTTTTATTACTTAAATCAATACCATTATTATTGCTTTTATTCACGTCGTTTATATTGTTATTATTCAGTGGTTACTCTGATAACCTTAAAAAAGAAAAAGATTCTTTTATTTATAAACAAAAATTTTTCATTGGTTTTCCCTGCTGTTATCAACCCAATTACTTGCTCATAAACTATTTTACGATTGTCTGTCATTAAGAAAGAATTTCACACTTTTGCATTCCACACTGCACCCCTGCATCGCCCAATCACACCATGATGTTCTGTTATGTTGTAGTTGAATGCCCACAATACTGTACGGTACTGCTTTTAATGAAGTTATTTGCTTTTTGAGTTTAATTTCTAGCATGAATTATCGTGCGTGTGTAGTTCATGAGAGTTTTGATAATGTTTTTGTATTTATGAGATAAACCTAAGAGATGCTATTCGCAAATATAAAACATATAGAGTTGATTTTGTGTATGCGAAACTTATCAGATGATATACATAAAAAAATTTTCTAGAAACCTACCCACTACGCATACACCCTCACCAAACATTGAATCATCCAAAAAACTCAAAAACTTTCTACAAACTGTTGATCCGTCTCGATGATGATGCTCATGATTGTTTTGCTAATGATTGTGCCAAGTATTAAACTACATCACACTAAATCTCGCCATCCTTCATGAATCAAGATGGACTTGCCTGAAATTATGGCTCGTAATGGCTTCAAAATATCACACTGATTAATTTGTGTTTTATTTTTGTTTTATATTATAAAGTGCACATTACTATGAATATAATCACTTGGATACAGTCTTAATACATTTGCATCAAGTTTCTTTCACGCCATAATTTCCAATCGAACTTCTCATTTCCTTTCATGGTGCCCCTTTATTGAAATATCAGTCAATTTTATGTTACACTTTTTAAATGCTGGCTTATTGCAAATCAGAGGTTTTATAGTTGCCATAGATGTCGCATCTGTCTGCATCCAGGACATATCATCAAACTCTGAATAAACTTTTATCTGTGTTCTCATAACCTTCTCTTATATGAACAAATTTCTGTGAAAATCCTCTATGATTGATCTATGTATGTGATCGTTCTTTTATCAACTTATTCCGAATCAAATGCAAAATTAATGTGTTAATTTATTGCTGTATGTACACTCTTGTGTATCTTTCGGGCTTCTTATGTGTTCTTGCTTGTATCTTAAAATTTTTCAAGTTACTACCCATCAGTTCATCCATTTATCATTCTCACAGTTATTTATTCACCAGATCATCATTCAAACAACAATCTTTTTATTCATTATCTTTAGTCAGTAGATTTCGCACAATAACTTCAAGTTTATGCATGGTTTAAAATAAAACTTTTACTCAAAAATAACTTTTCATGAGTTTAGTCTTATAAGCAGAAGTTAGCACAAAATTAGCATTTAGGTTTGTATAAAGGATTATTCGATATATAAATTTTGTCGATCAATATAAATCCATGGTTTAAAAACCAAACACTAACATACATATGTTTGTACAAAGGCATGCATTATACAATAAAATACACGCTTGCCTACACACACACATACAAACAAAAAAACACGCTTGCATACACACACAACAGGACATAGACAACCTGATGAACGAAGGTAACAAGTCAAGGACTGTAGCAGCCACGAATATGAACAACGAAAGCTCCAGATCGCATGCAGTCTTCAATGTCATTCTCACACAGACTCTAGTTGATCTGGAAACTGATGTATGTGGTGCGGAATGGTGGTGAAGGGGGGTGTTACGTGATGTGGAGTGGAGTGGTGTGGTATAGTTGTGGGATGTGAAGTGGTGTAGTAGCATGACTCAATTTTGGTCTTTGTGTTGAAATTTTAGTGCAGGATTTCGTTTTTTATTGTATTTTTGTTTACGTTCGAGTATTTTAATGAAAAATAAATAAAAGCTTTTATCAAATCATTGAAATTGCTATTGCTTAGAAATGGCAAATTAATGCAAAAAACATGTTTTTTCCCATTTATGCATGCAAAGTTTCACAAGTCTAGAAAAGATGACTAACCAATAATTGTTATTATTTGAAATAACTTGAAAAATATCAAAATTTTTGAAATTTTATATATTGAGTTATAGAATTTGAATAAAGATTATATTGGTAACTTTTGAGTTATAACAAAAAATTGAAGATTCATGTGGACGACTTCAATATATCTTGGAAAACGTCTTATTTCAATAGTGATAAAAGTGATAAGGATGATAATAATGTTGATTAAGAAATTGATAATGTAATAAGCATTCAACTATTTGTGATAATAAAAATATCGATAATTTAGCAATAATTCTATAACAAAACAAAAGTGTTTTTACTACCATTACTACTACTACTACAACTGCTACTACTACTACAATTGCTACTACTAATACTAATACTATTACTTCTACTACTACTACTAACAATAATAAGAATAATCATTATCATCATTACCTGGCTAGGTGTCCGGAGAGAAGGTGAGCAAGATTAGCCTGGTGGACCTGGCAGGCAGTGAGAGGGCCCAGAAGACGGGTGCTGTGGGGGACCGCCTCAAAGAGGGATCCAATATCAACAAGTAATTTTTTTTTCATATTTATATATATTTTTTTTATTTTTTTTTTCTTAACATCGTTTTTTTACTGTTTTCATTTTTTTATTGTCATAGTTTTTATTTTTGCTTGTTTCATTCGTTAATGAAACGTTAATTAATGGAAGTTTTTAAGAGCATACCCAAAACTTCACACCCACACCCACCCAGGTCATTGACCACTCTAGGCTTGGTGATTTCCAGTCTGGCAGACCAGGCCTCAGGCAAGAACAAGGGTAAGTTCGTGCCATACAGGGACTCTGTGCTCACCTGGCTGCTCAAGGTGACTTGTGGGTGATGTGAGGTGGCATGTGGGGTTGTGAGGTGTTATGGGGGTTGGAGGGGGGAGGGGGGAGTTGTGGATGTTAGTATTATTAATGCAGTTTTTTAGGCTGGCTTTGTCTTGTAGCTTCAATTGAAAGTTTTTGAATATTTTTTTTATTATTTTTTTATCATCTTTGTTTTCACAATTCATAATTATTTTATATTATTTTATTTAAAATAAATATCCTATCTATAGTATGTACTCAAACAGCTGTATGTGAGCCCAAGAAGGCTTCATTAACGCTGAGTTTATGATCCAATATAAAATTTGCTAAGTTTCAAGGTGTTTCCTCTTTTAGTTGAGATTTTGAATGCAACGTTCAAACTCAAAAAGAGTATCAAAATAGAGTAAATATAATGATATGATCTTCCATATCAAAAATTTTACTTTTTGCATGTATTCATTCTGACCAACTCGTTTTTTCTTTGCCTTTTTTGATTTTTTGAACATGTCTTCTTTTTTTTTTTTCATTTTTGCAAATATTCTTCCAACTTTAGGCTTATTGTTTGCGAAGTTGAGATGAAAATGAGATTTTGTTTGCTGACGTCGAAAAAGGCTAAGATGAAACAAGAGTCGATTGTGAGAAAGTTGTGAGAGAATATTGCATGAAAAAACTAAGAGAATTTTTTCTAAAATCTTTTAAAAATTGTTAACAAAAAGTTCAAAATTTAAAATCATTCAAGTTTTAACTTTACATTCTACACATGTTCTTAACAACTGCAAGCACAAAACAGGGCATTCAAGCATGAGTGAAGCGGGTTCTTGGAATTAATCTCGTTACTTTGGTGACAACTCAATTTCTCAAATTCTATCGAGACTTTCAGAACCTTTTATATACAAATATTGCACATAAATACTGAATGCAAAGAATGATTTGAAACTCAATGCCAGAATGCCTGTTTCTGAATCTTTTAAACAGTCTACAATATGAATATAACCTGGGATTCACTTGAGAGTTTGACGATCACCTGACATGAGCAACCCAGTTTTAATCTTTCATGAATAAATAGCAAAGATAATTACTTAACTTGCACTAAAAAATTTAAACAATGGTAGGAATATATTTTTAATTTGTCAAACCTAACACAAATTTGATATGAATCACTTTTGTTAACTGAATAATAACACGGAGCTTTATTTAAAGCAAATTATACAAGTTTGTATACTTGATAATGTGAGTTCAACTTACGAAAAGCTTCGTGTTATTATTCACTCAAGTGTTTGATTCTAATCATTTTTGTTAATAGGCTAGTTTAGTTAACCTTAGCACAAATTCTCAACACATAAATAAAGTGCATGAAGGACAGTGATATACTTTTGAACGCTGATTGTTTACCTTTCGATGGGTAATCCAATACTACTTTTGCTTCCATTCTATCTTGTCTCAGCCCACTACTTTGTGTTAAATAGCATTGAAGCCTTTGTTTAAAGGTCAACAAACCCTATATGAACCTGAGAGTTTGTAATCTCACTGAGACCACAATAATCATCCAAAAAAACATCAAAAAGCAGACAGACCCAACTACTGTAAGTAAGATTAACGAGGCTCATATGCTGTAATGATTTCTAAGTAATGACGCTATTAGTGTTATTAGCTATATTTGCCATACATCCATTGACATCACTTTTTGTGGAATCATTGCTAGTCACGACTTTGAGTTAACTAACAATGAATTATGTTTCAATTATATTCAAATCAAATTATATTCATAATTTATCATATTTCTATCAAATTGCAGTCATACAACATGGCATTCAATCTTTAAAAACATCACAGTATTTGGTTGAATATCGTATATTAAAAAAACCAGTTGGTTCCTAATTATAACCTATTCCCAAGCATCTCCTATTAACTCCATCGGAAGTGCATTTCGTGAATGCATATGCAGAAGTCATCGAAAAAATAAATTAATTGAATTTTGCAATTAATATGCTGTTTTTAGGTCGTTTGATTAGGTGTTCACCTATGTTTGAGTCATATTGATTATTATCTTTTTAATCGACTTTATATATATTAAGTAACGCAATTATTAGCATTATTATTATTATTATTATTATTATCTTTTTAATCGACTTTATATATTAAGTAACGCAATTATTGAGTATTAAAATTTTGTTATGTTGTTGTGTGTGTATAATAGTATGGCTTCGTGGTATGGTTATACTCGATGGAAATTATAGTTGTTTTTCATTAAGTATCAAAATGTAATGTTATTGCAGTCTAAAGTTGATGCCCTGGTTTCTTTGAAGTCATTTTCCTCAGAGATTCTTTAATAAGAAATTCATAATATCTAGCAATGATAATAATAATAATAAGGATAATTAACTAGTAATAAATAAAATATTGAGAAAACAATGATAAAATATTTTGAAAACAAATGATTAAAAATAGACGGCAACATGATATTAACTACTTCAGGACAACTTGGGAGGCAATTCAAAAACGGTGATGATAGCTACATTGAGTCCGTCGGCAGATAACCATGAAGAGACACTGTCTACTCTCAGGTTCTTATCGGCTTGTTACTATGGGGAGGGTGGGTCAAGGAACCAGTGGAAGTGGGTCGATTTGTGGGGTTATTTATCGAGGATGTGTGAGGAAGGGACTTTTTTTAGTGTTATATAAATGGGTGCTATCCTTATTATATATTGTTATCAAGTTATATATTAATTTTTAATTATTATGGTGTGGATTTTTTTTTGATTCAAGTTGGTAGGTTACCAAGCTTATATTTCATTATGAGAAGTTTTTTTTAAAGTAAATTAGAAGCAACATCTTAAATGGCTATATCTTATATCTATGCTCCTCGAATGAGTTTTTATCATTTATCGTATTTCAGCGTTCACAATTTAACACTCAAAAAAGTTGTACAAAGTTTGAAACTAGAATGTATTTTATTCATTTTGAATTCCTGCTAATACTTTTACTAGCTAAATTATTCCAATAATTTATATAAAACGAACTTATGTTCAAAACATGAAGCTCAAAAAAGAATAGTTTTCCAATTTTTGCAGTGAGCTCTGTTTTTCAGTGATAACAAGCTCCATTTTTTACAAAATCGAGTTTCTTTGTGCTTTGATTGATTTCACTTTCATTTTTCATAGTTTCCAAAAAATTTCACCAATTCAGATTCAAGAATTTTAATTGATTATCAGTCAGGAAACTTGCATTTTTTAAAAGTTTTAAAAACATTATCGGTCTTTATCAACGGTTTATTGAAAAGTTAGATTTTAGTTTGTGGAATTAAACTTTCTAAATAAGTTAACTATGTAAAAATAAGCATGGAAATTTCCATAGAAATTGCACAAACGAACTAATTAGGAGTCATGTCCCCAATGGAATCGTTTGAGATTAGGAGTTAAATAGGAAAAGTATTTTTTAAAATTGGGTTTTTCAAAAAATAAATAATTAGGTTAAGTGTAGTTTCAAGAGTGATATCTTTTTAAGCGTATGAGCAGTTTGAAATTCATTTATATTTTATATTTCTATTTACTTTTATACTTCACTATTTCTCCAGAGTTTTTCACACTGATGAGATTGCTCAATTTTGAAACTTATTTTAATAAAAAACTGCTAAATATTGAAGGACCATCTTCAGGTTCAGATATTGATCATGTCATGTTCATACGAAACTTTGTACTTTGTCAGATAAATCTCGAATGTTTTTTTATGCTTATCTTCAACCAATTTACTTCAATGAAGAAGCTGTAATAAACCATACTGAAAATGACTTAATAAGCCTCACCCATGGAGAAGAAAAAGCAGGCCATAAATTGAATTAAGTTAATTAAAGTCCACAATAAATAGGTACGCCGACAGAGCCAAGAGGATTGTGAATCATGCCGTTGTGAACGAGGATCCAAATGCCAGAATCATCAGGGAGCTGCGAGAAGAGGTTGACTCTCTCAGAAAGATGTTGTCTGAGGCTAAACAGGTATGTGCTGAGATGGTTTGTGAGTGGAGGGGTTGTCGGTGTTAGCATGGTGTGTCATTTATGATGGTTTGATGTTGAGGTGGTATAGTGGGGAGGTAGGAGTTTTTCATGTTGGTGTGTGTGAATGGATGAATTATGGGTTTTGTGTGGTATAAAGGCGATTGTTGGTGTTTGAGGGGTGGTATGTGGTGAAGTGTTGCGTGATGTTTTGATGGATAGGTGTTGAAGCGGTGTCTGTGGAGCTGGTAAGTGTTGTGTGGATGGAAAAGTGTTGGTGTTGAGTGGATAGGTGTTGGAGTGAGGTGTGGTAAAGTGTTTAAAGTTGGTGTATGCATTTTGAATATTTTCACCAAGAGTTACAAAATTTTTTCAATTAGTATTCGTCTTATAAAATTTGAACTTGAGCATTTTTGGACTGGTCAGTTACATTCGATGTTGTTTTGAGGTTAAAAGTTATGATTCAAATGATATTATTATCAGTTTTTGTGTGGTTTTCCAAATAATTTAAAGCGTGCTTATATGTTTTCATAGGTTCCAATGTTGTCCTCTATTTCGTATAGTTTCAATATTCACATAAGTGCACATTGATTATTTTTGGCTGAGTTCATCGATTGAATGAAAATTCCATAGATTTCCGATCCGAAATCATCCAAAAGAGACAAGATAATTGAATACATGAGAGAAAAAACAAAAAATTCTATAATATTATTTGACTGAGAATGAAAAATTTCATGAAAGATTGAGATTTTTGAGTTTAAGCATTATCATTAAAACATCACCAGCACCTTATCACCACACCAACTTCCACCATATCCAACGCCTTCAAAACTGAATGCACTTTTGCATTATCCCATGTCATTTCTCAAAATCATACCGCAGATTTCAAAATTAGTTACCTCAACACCGATTTTGTTTTTGGTAGATCGACATCATCACCAACCAATAAATACCTCATAAAAATAACAACCACCATTAACATTATCACATGTACTACCACCACTGCCATAGAACATAAAGGAGGCAGATCTACAAGAGCGCTTGGAGGAATCAGAGAAGTTGATGAAGGAAATAGGCAGAAGTTGGGAGGATAAAGTCAATGAAACTGAGCGCATTCACTCGGTATGCCTTTGTGTTGTTTTAAATGCAATACGGGTATACATGGGTGTGTATTGGTTTCATAGGGGTGGGTACATTCATCTAAGCACCCCAGAGTAGGGAAGGAAGTGCATCTAATAGGTGCTTAGATGGGTGGGTGAATGATTAACGATTGGATGGATGGATGATTTGGAAAATAAAGGATCATAATTCAAATATTTCAAAGTTAGACAGATCCTTTTATCTGAACAAGAATATTAATAGATGATTGAAAATTAATTTGAATATCTATCTATTCATGTGTCGTTTGAATGATTAATTTCTGGAATTAATTATTAGATTATAACACACTAAATTTTGCGAAAAATTTATAAGTTAAAATTTTTAAATTATATTTCGGTTCAAATGTTTGACTACCCTAGATCCACTCCGCGATAATGTATGTATCAATCAATATTCTTTTTAGCATTCTAATGCAAGAAAAATGTTTCCATTTTTTAAGCATTGTAAATAACATACGCCGATAAATAGTTTTTATCGAGAAAGCAGTTTTTGCTTTTTTTTCAAAAAAATTTAAAAGAAAATTGAAAATTTGTGTGGCTCATAAAACTTGGAATTAATTTCAAACTTGCGCAATACATCCAAGCCATCAAAATATGATAAATCACCAGAAGGAAAATGAAAGAAGCACCAACACAATAAAATAGTACAAACTCCTCAGAAGCCATTTTTAACGTCGGCAACTCATACATAAACTACAGTGTGCACATGAAGACACACACACACCATACAATTTTGCTTTGTTCATGCCGGGTCATTTGTCCTTCTGGGTGTCCGTTTCTTTTTGATATTTTCTATTTTTCTTTTTTCGTCATATTTTCTATTTTTTTTTATTCCTATCTCTTCTTTCATGTTTAATTTTTTCTTCTATAATTTCTCAATCATTTTCGAACTTATCAATATTATAATTTTATTTTTTTAATACCGTTTTTTTTGTTTTCTTTTTGATTTTATTCTTCATTCTCTCATCTTTTTTGCTCAACTTTTATGGCCCGATATTTTGATTCTGTTTCAGCAACCAATGTCGTACTGGAACTCTAAGTCAACGTCAATAACCTCACTTATTTAATTATATTTATTTCTTATAACTTTATCTGAATGCTTTTTTCAGCTATCATTTCATGTTCATGAACTAATTTTTTATCACATAATAGATTGTAGCGAGGACTAAACTCAAAAGGTCTATAACATTTAGTTTCATTTGATCCTATGCTTCTAGTTCAACTTGATTAGTCGACTAAAATAAAACCATAAAATTATAATTATATTTCTATTTAATAATAGTTATAATCCCATATAATATTTAGTATCAACGCATCTTTATACAAGATCAAATACGTAACTTTGATAATAGTTATTGGTAATTTGAGTGACGTGTGAATTAAATAACCAAGGTTCAATTTGGCTTCTGAGTGTTACGCAATATTGCATTTTTCGCATCTTACATTTCAAACAAATTGGTCTTAAGTTGCAATTTTTTGTGCTTTTAATTGAATTTTATCGCTTCTTTGTTTCATGAAAATCGTTTTAAAGGCGTTTTATTAATGCTTGTATTACGGTTTTTTTAAAAGGCCGAGATCGTGAAATTAATTCCAGAAGCTGGAAGCACAAATACAAAGGCAGTTATAGTTGCATGAAGGTTGTGTTGATGTATGGGCGTATGTTTTCGAACGTATTTGAACTCATCACTTTTACACATTTTTTCTTTCATATTGAAATGATTACTCGACAACCAAAAACACTCCAAACTTTTTTCACCAATTTTTTTTCAAGTAATTCTTAAAGCAGTATAAAAATTCATATTTTTGCCATTATTCATGCTTAAACTTACATGAATTTTTAATCAAATCTACAAAATCCAGCACATTTTCAAGTCTCATTTATCACAACTTTCTCCCACTCGTCTCTGAATACGTAATAATCCTAATTATTATTCTTGCTCACAAATGTGCCATTACTTTTGCCGAGCAGCGCTAATACAGAGGGGCGTGATGCTCTTCGAAATATATCCATCCCTTGGGGGAATAGTTTCTTATATAACAAACACCTGGGTCTCTTCTTGTGGGCCTTTTTTCTCTTGTGAGCTACCTTCGTGGCGTTGTAGAGAGTTGTGTTTTGAAGGGTTATACTTGTGTTCACATGGTTATTGAGGTTTATTTTATGGGGTTTGACTGTTCAAAGATTTTTGAATTTTTTGAAGGATTGTCAAGTTTTTTATTGGAGGAGTTTTAAATTATTTAAAGGATTGTATTAAACTCATCACAAGTTTATAGGCTGATAATGTTTTTTTTTGAATTTGCTTATATAATTGAGTTTGTTGGAATGAAATTTCTTATTTTACGAAAACTAAATTTTACCATTATTTTAGAAGAATCAATTATTTGATTCAAAATTTGACCTTTTCACCAAGTTATAAGTTTTTGAAGAAACCTAGATTGAATATGCTTTGAAACAATCAAGTTACAAATTATAAACTTTTTTATTCAAAAAAATAATGAAATAAAAAATTTTATAGTGGTTTATTCCTATTTTGATTAAACTTTCAAAGCCCCGTTTATTTTTCTTCAATTCTTTATGACCTCACATTTCCCACTCAACCCTTTCATGATATGAGCATTTGATCGCAACTTAAGTGCCGAGTTTAATCCTAATTGATTCCACTGGTCATTTATTTGATGCTTCAAGACCACAAAACATAGAAAACACCACACAACATAAAAACACCACACAACATAGAAAACACCACACAACCCACACAATCCTACCATATAGCCTACAAAACCATTACGAAACATCACAACTCAAGCTTATATGCAAATCACTGTGAAAAATTACCCAATACCAAACGAACCATACAACACTAACCACAAATACTGCCATCCCATAGGAAAGGCATGCCGCTTTAGAACAAATGGGCATATCCGTAGAGACATCTGGCATTAAGGTGAGTCTATCTGCACTTTTAATTAACTTTCGTTATAGTATAAGTATATAACCATATATAATAATATGTATGTTAGTGTTTTTATATAATATTTAGTGTTACATTATAGTACATATTCATGCTATCTTTATAGTATAAATTTTTGTTTAAGAAATATTTATTTTAAATAGAATATACATTCACGTGCAAGTTTTAATTCTGTGGAGCTTTTCAAAGTGAAAATAATATTATTAATTGTTATTTGACTTTAAAATCGATAATTATAACGGTCAAAAATAACAAGGCTGATAATATTAATAAAATATGCCAGAGAGTCAGAAATTTTATTTAATATTGAATTTAGTGAATACCTAGAAGGCTTTTTATTTAAGCATAATTGTGAGAATAATTCACGCTTTTTGGCTTAAAACAATGCTAAAAAATAAATGTAACACAAACACAGTAATAAATCCTTTTTTCATATCGATTACTCTTCTTTTATCCTCAGTGTTTTAATTTATTCCACTTTTTCCAAGATCATTTTTTATATTTATTCTATACGCTATTATTATTTGTATACCTCATTATCATTACCAAAACCACTGATATGAATATTCATAACCACTTCGCTGAATTTAATTCAAATCTTCGTTAATTTTTCATTTTTTTACTTTTTTCTTTTTTTTCCTGTCGATACCTTAATTGCTTTCATAGCCGTTATATAAACGGACATTAATATCATAATTTTTTTCTATTATTATTATTATTATTATTAAATTTTTTTGACATTATATCCAACCTGGTCCTCAGGTACAGCAAGGCAAGCATTACTTGGTGAACTTGAATGCTGATCCTTGCCTGAATGAACTCCTCGTTTACTACCTCAAGGTGTCTCACCTTCAATAATTTTTTATTTCTCAAGTTGTTTCTATATAAGTTAATCTTCATGTTGTTTTGTATGTGTTAACGGGTGTTTTGTGATAACAAAGTTTTCGATGTCACATCAAACATCACGCCACGTGTCACCACACATTCTACAACACGTTTTTCAACTTACAAAATATATTACATCAAAAATCACCAAAAACATACATATCACATCAAAGGAGAAAACCTTGATAGGCTTGCCTGACAAAGAGAACAGGCAAGACATTCAGTTGAATGGTTTGGGCATCATGCCTGAACACTGCATCATCACCATCGAGGGACTCGATGTCTTCATACAGCCCTTCCCTGGGGCCAGGTTTGTACGGGCGACTGTTGCTTTTATTGTCTCGCTTGTAGCTCTTGTTTTGTTGTGTTATGTTGGGTTAAATTCTATTTTTTATGTTTGACAGTTGCTTTAACGTGAAATATTTTTTGAAATTTATTTCAATATCTTGAAGCTTTTTTTGATCCTTACTCGCATTATCGAGTGTTATTCACAAACTGAGTGTCTTTCGTTTTTCTTTCAATTTTAAGAAACATTTCAAGTAGATTTTATTTAGTTGTTTCCTGATTTTTGAACTTCAAAATGAGAAAGTTTTCAGAAATTTTTAAAACTTTCTAATTTTGATGTTCAAAAATCTAAAATTATTTTTTCTCAATCTTATTGCGTTACTAATTTCCATGTCACCATGTTTAACCGCCAAATACTCAACAGAACATGCGTCAACGGCAGGAGCATCTCAGAACGCACCAAAGTCAAGCATGGTGATCGCATTGTTTGGGGGAACTACCACTTTTTCAGGCTTAACTGCCCCAAGACTAGTGAGTGGTGCAGGCTTGGGTTGCTATATCAATAATAATAATAATAATAATAATAATGGTTGAGTTTGGAGTTATTTTGAAAATTTTCATTATTTTGTCATAATTTATGTAAATTTTTTCAGGTTTATTTGTTTTTTTTGATATTTTAAAAGATTTATACAATATCATGAAAGATAAAAACCCATTAACTTTAAAATTTTATTTTTTCAAATGTTAATGATAAAACAATTAAAATATATTCTGTTGAAACCTCACTTTCTTCATAAGCCTAGCTTTACTTATTCACTTCAATTGAAACTTTAAATTATACTATTGTATTGAATTATATAAAATGAGGAATTTTTTTGATATTTTATGTTATTCACGCTAAAGTTTTCGGTAGTTCAACTTTGTCATTATTTCTATTTTATTCTATTCACATAACACTGAAACAACTTCACCTCAAAGGTCCCTCGGTTGAGACTCCTGACAACATCGATTTTGATTTTGCGCAGCAAGAGTTGATGCTGCAGCAGATGGTCGGGGATCCTATCCAAGAGGCCATCAACAGTCTTGAGAAGCAACATGAGGAAGATAAACAAGGTTGAATGAGGGTGCTTTTATAGCTGGTTGGGGGATGTATGGATTTTTGGGGAGTGGGTGAGGGTTGTTGCATAGATGGTTGGGTGTCTAGGTGGGTTGATGTATAGATGGTTAAGTGGGTGATTATTTGTTCAGATGGAGGGATAGTTGAATGAATGGATGGTTTGGTTATTTGATGAATGGTTGGTTGGATGAATGGGTAGATGTGCTTTGATGAGGTCTTAATAAGCATTTTTTTTAAATATGTTCTAAAAACTGAAAACTAAAAAAAATGATAGGATACAAGTCAATAGATGCAAATGTCAAACTAAAATGGTTTCAAAAGATTCATTGGTTGACGAGGCTTTAGATTTTCAAGAAATCATTGTTTGATAGTGAACTAATAAATCTTTTTCACGTGTTTTCAAAAGTTTGCTTTAAGTTTTGAAAAATTGAAAACATCGATTCATTTTTTTTTTCGAAAAATAAGTTTTTGACAAATATTTCATGTTTTAATTTTTTGAGTTTTTATATATTCTTTTTTTATCTCATTACTTTCAAATTATTTAATTCTCGAAAACGATACACCCCACAGTGGCTTTGGAGAACCAGAGGCAGATGTACGAATCTCAAATGAGGAGGCTTAAGAACCAGTTAATGTCTCCCAGCACTCCATCCCTCCCCTACTCCTTCGAATACAGCAAGTTAAACTCGAGCAGCTCGACCATTCCATCTTATTCCACTATCCCATCTAAGTTCCAGTTTTGGGCTAAGGAACGAGAAAAAAATTTTCGGACGTCCTTGTGTAAGTTGAAAGAAGAGGTTGTGCGAGCGAATACACTGGTTTTGGAGGCAAATAAGCTGGCGCAGGAGCTCTCAAAAGAAGTAGAGTACTCGGTGACCCTTCAGATTCCTGCTCACAACCTCAGTCCCAACCGCAAGGTCATCAGCGATTATTTTTGTTTTTAACGTCTTTTTTCAACTTTTTAACATTCTTTTAGTTCTTTAATTTTTACATGATCAACGATAAAACTATAAGAAAATCATATCATATTATAAGAAACACTGGAAAAATTTTTGTTTTGAACGAAGCTTTTCGAAAACATATTTCTATTAAAGAAGCTGATGATAAAAACATGTTTTTGGAAATAACAAATTTTTAGTGTATCTTCGAATTGAGTATAATTTCAAGTTTTTTACTCAGTATAAGACAATCAAAACTATCAAACGTTCAGAGAGGGGCGTTTGTGAGCGAGCCTGCCATTCTGGTGAAGTACAAGCACAGCAGACCCAGTCAAGTGTGGTCGATGGAGAAGTTCGAGAACAGGGTGATTGACATGAGGGACTATTATGAAGAACTCAGATTAACAGACTCTCTGGAGGTAAAAAACAATTTTCTATCTTAATCAGCCCAGCTCATCATTATCTATCTTCATCAGTTCACGTGTGATTATGTAGCAGAATGAGATTTTTTCTTAGACATCTTATGTATCAAATGACTCATGTACCCTATGAATTATCATAAGGTTGTAATTATCGAAAGTTTTAGTTTCTGTTTAAAAAAAAGATGCATCTAAAAATTTTCTCAAAAAAAATCAAAAAATTATGAAGTTAGTTTAAACATTCAGATTTATGTCTGTTTAAGAAATCATGCAAGTCATGGTGGTTTTAGTTGTAGCGAACAATCGTTATAGCTATAAACTTTTAAAATTCTTTCAACCATTCCATAGAATTAAATTTTTTCACTTATGATTGGATCAAAATTATTATATTTTACAGCAAAATGAAATAAATCTAAAAATCTATATACCTTTAACTATAGTAGTTATCTTGACAGACCCCAACATTCATAATCATGTATTTTGAACACCCGGCAGGAAATAAAAGACGACCCCTTTTTCGACCACCACGAGCATCACCAGCTGATCGGGGTGGCCAATGTTTTCCTTGAGGTGTTCTTTTATAACGCCAAACTAGACTACCACGTTCCTATCATCAATCAACAGGGAGAGGTGAGAAATAGAAAATTAAAAGAATTTTTCAGAGAATATTCGATATGAAGACGCTTTTAGAAGTTTATTAAGATTCACGAAACTATTTTTAATGTGGAATATTTATTTCAGGTTGACAGAATCGTATTGTTATACTTTTCAGAGAATAGAAATACTAATAATTTCTGCTTTCCCTCCTACCATACTGAAACTCACCGACAGATGGCGGGCCGTCTTCACGTGGAGGTGAGCAGATTGGCAGGCAGGTTCATTGAAGACGGGCCCCAGGACGACCCCACCTACTTCGGCAGTTTCATCGAGAGTCCTGACGATGAGAGCAACAACTTCAACCCTGGCTCTTACGCAATGTGTCGGGTGGGTGTTGTGGTGATATGAATCTATCTATCTTAAATGCTCATAATTTTTAAACAAATAACTTCAGTGCTCATCATTTAAAAACACATAAATGAATATTTGATGATCGTATTTTATATCGATGAGCTTTATGCTCGAATAAATTCTGAAAATCGTTCTTGTGATCAACATATAATTACGACAAAATCATGCATAATATTATTTTGGTCAAAGTTTAAATACTATATTATATGTCACCTTATTTATGGTACATCAACTTCACACAAAGGTGGTGATAAAGGAAGCCAAGGGTTTACCTCCCACAGTGGGCAACCTGGTCTTCTGCCAATACAACTTTTGGGGATGTCCCAACACTATTGGAGTGGAGCCCGTGTTGTCAGATGAGCCTTCAAAAGTCACCCTCGATAACATCACTGTCAAGTTCAACCACAAAAAGGTTGCCTCATAAGGAAAAAATATAATTTGAATCTTTAATTAAATTTAAATTAAGGTTATAAATAATTGAAGTCACATTAAACAAAAATCTAAATTACATCAGCCCTTTTGTCATCGTTATTATTAGAGTTTCAATGACGACTCTACAACAGGAGTTTCTCTTCCAAGTGACTGAGGAGTTCCTGGAGCACTGTGCAGACGGGGCACTATCGATTGAGGTGTGGGGCCAGAGAGGGAATGGACTGCGAAGTTTGCCAGGCTGGGGAATTGAACAAGTACATGCCAAGTCCCGATCCATGCTCGACCGGTTTGTGTTGGTGTAAGGGTGGTTGGGTGAGGGTTGGTGGGATGGTGGGTTGTTTCATGTGATCGTGGTTCGATGTGTGTTTATCCGGTATTTTTGTTTATTTCTTGAAAAGTTTGAAATATAAATAGCCAATAGTTTTCAAGGATAAATGTGCGTTTATTTTCTCATAGATAATAAAAATATCCAAAAATAACCAGCGCACGTTAAACCCATTTAAAGGTGGAGTGAACTGACAAGGAAGGTGGAGTTATGGGTGGAGATCCATGAGTTAAATGAGCAAGGGGAGTACATGCCTGTGGAAGTGGTCAGTACCTTTGTGTTTAATTTGGTGTTGCTCCAGGTTTTGGTGTATTGTTGTTTATGTATCGTCGTTGTTGACTTATTCATCTTGTTAAAAAAATTGGTGGACTGTTTCTATAATTAGACTGCTCTTATAATAATCATTCTAGAGGCTTTCTTTTCTTATTTCCTACAAGCACAATGGCGCCTTAATCTTTCCTGTTTTGTTTTTTTTTTATACTCTTTCATTCTTTTTGCTTTTTGTTCATTTTATTCTGTATATTTCATGTTCATCTTTTTCTTTCTTCATCTTTTTCGTCACTCCATTACACTCAACTACGTGCTCTGCTTTTTATTCACCTGCACACTTCTTTTTTAATTTCTACTGTTTCTCTTTTGCAGCATTTCTATTTTCATCTTCAATGTGGCGACTTACTTAGGTCAACTTTCAGATCAGTTCTATTTCTATTATGTTGAATCATGTTGATAATACTATTATCATATATATGAACGTTGTTTTTTATTTTGATGTTCAGTGGTGGTGTGGCTCTTTTTTGTATGAATAATTTTTCTATCTCGTTTTTTAAGTGTTCACTGCTTATTAATATGATGCAACATAGCATATTTTCCAATACAAGGTTGTTGTTTTATATTCCATGATTGATTTGAAACATGAAAACACCAGGTGCAACAAAAGGTGGAAATGCCGACCGGGGGAGCTTACCAACTCAAACAGGGCTTCTCCAGGAGGATTTTGGTAGGCAAAGGGCTTATGAATAGAAAATTTGTTTATTTGTAAACAGAAGTCATCGGTTTATTATAACTGATGAGTACGTTTAGAGAAAATCTATCATAAACTATCAAAAAAATATTCAAGTATTTATTTTTGGCTCGAAGAATTAAAATATTAAATATCTACTATTGAATTTCGGCAAATAAGCTCATTTTTAAAAATAATATTTCTTATATCATTATTGAATGTGAACATACATAGACACTTTAACAACGTAGGTGTCAGTGAAGCCAGTGCAGAACAGCGGCACTCTGCCCATCATCCTCGAGAAGATCACTCAGGTGCACATTGGCTGTGTGTGTCCTCGTTCCAAGCTGCAGAAGGGGCTGGATAGTTACCAGGAAGAAGATCTCAGCCAGTTAAGAGTTAAGTGGTCTGAGGCTCTAGAGAAGAGGAGAGAGTACCTCGATCAACAACTGCAACGACTAATGAACAAGAAACGTGGGTGTTGATGGATTGTGGAGTTGTTGTGTGGATGTTGAAAAAACTACAACAGTTTTTGTAAAAATAAATCCTATTTTTTAAAATTGTATTCGAACAATCGAGTGATGTTAAAAAATAATACCATTTTGAACTTCAAATCCAACCAACATAACTTTCCAATCAAATACACACAGCGGAAGACAAGTCGGATGCTGACGTGGAGAGGGAGGCAAGTCTGATCGACCAGTGGGTGTGTCTGGCGGAGGAGAGAAATGCCGTGCTGGTACCTGCTGTGGGCAGTGGCATTCCTGGAGCGCCTGCTGATTGGTGCGTTTATTTTCGTGAAATTATTACGTGTTTTGTTAGTTTTGGTGAGTAATGTTTAGAAACTCTTGAATTCTATTTAGTTATAATCACATTCGTAATTTTATTGTGATCATTTCATAGAACTGTAAATTTCACTTGTTTTGTCTATTATGAGTTCTACTCCCACCTACATGCTCTAACTGCACCATGGCACCTTCATAACACACCACAGGGAACACCCGGCCACTATGGAACAACATATTCCCGTGGTCTTCCTCGACCTCAATGGTTCGTGCCAGTTTATTTGACACAGCTTGCTTCCATTGGAGCATAATAAGACATAAATTTGATTTCATAGGTTACCTGCTGCTATGAAAATAAAATTTTTTGTGTTCTCGATTGATAAAAATGTATTACTAAAATACAGCGGAGGACATGTCAACTCCAAACGCTAAGGAAGGCTTGCAAGCGGTTGGAAACAACTCGATCCTGCCTAAGGAGCACGCTTCCAAGTTCATCCCTCTCTCCTTTGTGCCAGCCTCCCACCATGCCGTCTGTGTTCATGTTTGCTGTTATCGGTTTCATATTTTCAATATAACAAAATTCTTCATAATTTGAATAAAATATATGAAACGCATGTTCAACATAATAACACTAGTTTAAAGTTTATTATTTATTAAATTGCATGTGGAACTCACGTCATCATGTGGTTTATTTAAGAAGAATTTTGAATATTTATTTTAAGATTGAAAATGATGCTGCAATTGATTTTATCATTTATCGTTATTGTTTGGTGTGAAAAACTTTATCTGCCTCCTAATGTGGATTCTATTAATCAGCTTTTCATTTGTAAAAATTATTAAATTTTCACCTCATCTCATCACATTCTATCTACATTAATTCACTATATCTCCCTCTTTCCCCTTCTTCCCCATAATCTCCCTTCCACCACACCCACACAGACATCAGTACTAGCATCTTGGGACTCATCCATTCATGACTCCATCCATCTCAATAGAGTCACACCCACAAGTGAAAGGGTTTACATGATTCTCAAGGTGGTAGTTAAGGTGAGGTGGTAATGTGAGGGTGTTTTGTGCTGGGTGGTGCGATGGTGTGTGATGTGGTGGGGTGGTGTATGGTGTGGTGTAAGGGGTTGGTGGTGCGATGGTGTATGGTATGGTGTGAAGGGGTTGATGGTGCGATGTTGTATGGTGTGATGGTGTGTGGTATTGACTGATGGTCTGATTACGAAGATGAAGAAGATGTTGATGATGGCATCAACGTCGATGATGATGATAATAATGAGGCTGATGATGATGACGATACTAACTCATAAATGTGACCCCACCAGCTAAGCCACCCGGCAGCCATGGAGCTTGTGTTGCGCAAAAGGATTTGTGTCAACGTGTACAAGAGACAGTCTATAACTGATAAAATTAAGAAGCGCATCGGGAAAGCGGTTAGTTAGTCTTTTGAATAATTTTTGTGGTTTTTAATTTTTGGTGATAACTTTTTGAATTTTATAAAAAAGACTTATGAATTGCTTGTATTTAATTAGGTTTCATTTGTTAAAATGGAGATTGAATTTTTTATTTTGAGGTTTTTAAGGCTTGTATTGATTGTTTGAATGAGGAAACAGTGTTTTAAATTCAAATGCGCCGAGATTTTTGATATTAACAACTTTTTGATTTCATGTTATTATCGGAAAACTCGGTACATTGAAATAATAGTTTCAAACAGTGTTCTCCATTTATATTTATATTGATTTTTGTAATATCTCTCATTTTATTCATTATATATATTTATTAGCATTTATTTATTTACTAAATAAATCGATTTTACAGCATATCTGAATTCCCCACTGTTTTATTTTTCATAAATATATTAAATGAATTTTTGAAAAATAAATAATATTTTTAATAATTCAAATGTTGGATGATAGATGGTGGGTCTATTTTGATCTTTTTATCTTCTCTCAATATTCTCCGCCAGTTTTCATTTATATAGTTTTGATTTTTTTAAATCCAATTTAATTTTTTTAAATTTTTTGTTGTAACTTAAATTTTTGCGATGTTAATGTGGGTAGTTACATGAGATGTTACAATTTTTAATTTATTTTATTTTGCGTTTTATTTTATTTTTTTTCTATATTAATTACTATTTAAGCACACACACACACACACACATACGCATGTTACACAGGTATCTTCATTAACATATGAGCCATTTCCTCAGGACATGAGGCAGGCTACGGGAGTGACTTTTGAAATTGTTTCTAATGTCCCTAAGGTTGGTGGTGGTGGTAGTGGTGATGTGGGTGAGAAGGGGGGTTGGGGTGGTGATGTTGGTGGATGATAGTGGTGATCATGGTGATGATGATTTGAACAATTATTATCATTAACACCCACACACACACACACACACACACACACACACACACACACACAGTCTTCGGAAGAGTTAGAGGATAGAGAATCTCTGGCTCAAATTGCTGCCTCTCAAAATGAACAAGGTTTTCACCGAGATTATTAGCACTGTTGTATTCATTGTTTTTAGTTTCAGTGTTGTATTTCTTTATATTCATAAATTTTTTCATCTCGATAGTTTCATAAATTTTTATTATCATTCTTGTTATTAGTAGCATTACCTGCTTGTACTGTTTTTGTTAATAATACCACTGCCTATAATGCTTTAGTATATAATGCTTTTCTAAGTATTTAATCTCACTTCTTCCAAAAGAATACCGTCGCTCACAACCTCAAAATGCCACCGACAGGAACAGCCTCCGACGGGGAGACGTACATCGAAAAGTACATCAAAGGGGTGTCAGCTGTTGAGAGCATCCTGGTGCTTGATCGTCTCAGACAGGTAGGTGTTTATGAGGAGTATGGTGGTTGGGGAGGTCTGTGGGGAGTGGGGTGGTTGGGGAGGTCTGTGGGGAGTGGGGTGGTTGGGGAGGTCTGTGGGGAGTGGGGTGGTTGGGGAGGTCTGTGGGGAGTGGGGTGGTTGGGGAGGTCTGTGGGGATCCATGGTGGTTTGAATGTGTTTTATGTGAATTTAGATGTGTTTTACACTTCATATAATGGTTAAAAGAATCACAAATTTGGAAAACTTCGAAAAAATTCAATATATTTAACAATGATTTATGAAAATTGATCGGCAGGATGTGGCCGTGAAGGAGTTGTTGAATGGCAGAGGGAGGCCACTACGCAAAGCTACTAGTACTCCCAACATGTTCAATGTGATTTTTAAATACTATTTATTATTTGTTTATATCTGATGTACTTTTAAATAATTTACATTTTCAGTATGGTTTTTAAATTACATTTATAATTTTTTTGCGAGTCATAAAAACACGAAAAAATTTGAATTTTTTATTTTGACGAAGCTTTTCGATATATTCTATATTATCATCCGTTGACTAATGAATATAATACATACGTGACAAAGTAATAACTTTATGTATAGTGTTCTGATATGCTTTTAAATGTTCACAACAAATTTAAATTTTTCAGATCATTACATCGCCTCAAAGCTTACAAGACCAAGTACTTATATTTTTATCTGTTCTCATTATGTTTCACATCATCTTGTAAATCATTTTAATTATAACAATTTAACTTACATCCTCACAACCATCACTTAATCCCCAGCAAACATCGCACTCCCCTCCACAAACACCCAGTTATTATGCGAGCAGATGGCGGGCGACAACTCAGTAAAGGCTGTAACCCCGATGGGCTCCAACGCAGCTCTAGACTTCGACCTGTATGGTAGGCATTTGAGCGATAATCATGTCAGAAGTCTTTTATCGCCAGAATCTCACAAAGATCTTTTCAAGAAGGATTGTATTGGTAAGTGTGGTTGGGGGGAGGGGTGATTTTATGGGTGTTTTAGTGAGTTGGTGGGTTGTGAAGTGGTGTTTTATATTAACTTGCTTTCTAGTTTTGAATGATTACAGCCAAATAATAAAAAAATGATTTTGCTTTAAACACTATCAATTCATGTAGCTACTGATTGGAAACATTGCATTGTAACTGATTAAAAAGCCTATGATCCTTAAAAATGCCATATTTGATGTTGATCGATTGATTGCAGCCAGACCCAATTTCCTTAATTTGAGGAACAGTATTCACCGTACGATTTTCCATACTCGATTTTTTCTATTAGTTTTCGTTTTTTTTTATATTTTTTTGTACTAGTTTAAGAATTTATTTTATACTGGTTTTAATTTTTTTTTCTTCAATGTTAAATATTGATGTTTTAATTATTATTTTACGTTTTCAAAATTCAATCAAAAAAATTCCTTCAGTTCTCACCATCTTTTTTTCTCGTTTTTTTGAAGCATGAATCAAATTTACACATTTTCCATTCTTTATGTTGATTACTAAGGCATTGTTATAGTTTTACTGCTTTTTAAATATTATGCTTCATTGTGCACTCCCTTTCTCTGGAGTCAGGTTGTTTGAGCAAATGCTAACTGCTTTAAGTTATTTGTAATCATAAACATTATAAACTTTCAAAAGTAATAACAGTGTAGGAATTATTCTGAAATGATGCGTCATGCTTAATCATTAGTTATAAATAAAATATTTTTTTAAATAATAAAATTATTCCAACTTGGAATTAAAAGTTTAAATCGTAAGATTAACAAAGAAATATAAGTTATATAATAAAACTATAGTTAATTTAACTGACGCAATTCAATGTAAACCTACGAAAAATGGGAAAAAATATTATATTTTCACCACTTAAAGCAACAAAGTTTCAAGTTAAATCACATAGCAACACTGACGCACAATCAACTGCACACCTCAGCCTCTTCACCCTACCTCAAGTCGACCAACAGGGAGCCTTGCAAGAACATAATTCCCCTGACCACTCTGGTTGAAGAAAAAGTCCACTCATCCATGCATCCATCTCTTCAAGTAGGTTCCATTGTTGTTTCATATTGGATTTTGCATTTATTAGTTTTTGTTACAGAATTTTGAAGAGGAGGAAGACTACGATGATGGTGTAGAAGAAGAGGAGGAAGAGGAAGAAGAGAACAATGTCCCTGTGAAACAACATCATGCCAGCCATCACTACCACCTTGCACACAAGCAACCTAACTACGTGGAGAGTCCTGCGGAGTTTAAGGTAACCAACACCTCAATGAAGTTGCTGGCGCACAACAAAGCTCCTGCCAGTCTCACCTCCAGTGGGTATGGTGGCTCCAATCAGGCCATCTCTGTGGCAACCTTTCCCTCTGAAGACTCGATGAGTCTTCAGAGTTGTGAGGATTCTGTAGGGGCTCAGTTTGTTGCAGAAGATCCTACTCACCACACGCATGATGCCTCCAATGACGTTGCTCATGTTGGTGAGGCTCGGGGTGATCTCTCTTTAGAAGATACTAATGTAGAAAATGAAAAAAGTGTTGATAAATTATGTGATAAAATTAATAGTATTATTGACGGTGACAATGGAGTTTCTCTGAACAGTATTATGAACACTAGCAATCAGCAATCGAAAGAGAGCCTTCCTCCTAGCAAGCACAACGGCATGGCAGTCTCGCCCAACAACACCCACATGCATATGTCCGTGGACTCCATCGAACATTCCTTCCATGGTTCTTGCTCATCATTTTCTTATTTGAAATAGATATATAGATTGGTGTTGATTATTCATTTTTATAGTACTATAAATAGAGGTTAATGTTTCGTTTTCAGTTAAGTTTTTCGATCTACCACAAGCAACATCATCTTACAGAGATGGAAGACTCAACCAGTTTGTACTCTTTTGGCAGTAGAGGCAATTTATCGTTTGGGTTCAATGACTCACTGCCTCCTGATTGGCTGGTTCTCAACGCCCCTGTACTACTCAACCTTTCCAAGGGACACACGAATATGAAGCAGGGAGTGGTCAGGTACATCGGCAAGACTGAGTTCTCTACTGGGACATGGGTGGGAGTAGAGCTAGACCTGCCTTGTGGTTGCTTCCTTGTTCTTTTTGCATATGTTTTATTCTACTTCATAGTTAATTTTATTAGCAAACTTTTTTTGATCACTTTATTTGCTAGAACATACCAGCTGACCACATCAACACACCACATCGACACAACACAGGCAAGAACGACGGCAGCATCGGAGGGGTGAGGTATTTTAAATGCGGCAGAAGGCATGGAGTGTTTGTGAGGCAACACAAGTTGATGCCACACACCGCACAACAACCCCTCAAGAGCAGCACACGCCGTAGCAGTAACAACGATCTCAGCGACAACCGATTCACCGCGAGAAGCAATTGTAATTTATCAGCATCTAATGTGTCCCTCAATAACAGCTTTCACAACAGGAGCAAGAACAACTTAAAAGCAGCTTCCAACGCCTCCTACATGCGAGCCACCACCGCCAGTGCAGGCAGGCAAAAATGAGACATCTGGCGAATAATTTATCTTCACAAAATTTTTCATCATTTTGTAAATTTCGATAATCAAATTCGATATTATTTGAACTTTCCTCGTTTGTAAATTCGACATAACTTTTGAGACTGCTCGTAGTGGCCCTCTGATGTCTCTTGTACATAGCGGTTTTACTTGAATAACTTTAAGCTTATTTCATTATTGGATTTTTTATGAAATGATTCAGTTACTTATTTGTACATTTATAAATTCTTCAATTTTTTATTGTAAATTATTGTTTTCAATGCAATCTCATTCTGTACACTCTTTGTTTTGTATCACTACCGGCAATTTGATGATCTTTTACTCTAAATTTGTTCATCTCACTTCAATTTTTGGGCACAATTATTTCAAATACTTCTAAAACAATGTATTTATAGGTAATAATTATTTGAAGCGATTTACCTACAGAACTAATACTGTCCATAGACTACTCCATCTTGTTGATATAGTGTGAAACATGAAGTACAATGTACATCGATAGAATAGTTGAAACAGTATTGTTGTTTTAAATCGTTTCCATTTTATGCCAATGCTAATGAATATTCATGTTTTTTGACGTCAACGCCGTATTGAGACTCAATTGGAATAGTTATATATAAGCATTTGTAAGTCGTTGCAAAAGTATTATGTTAAGATTTTGATGGAGGTATTTAAGTTTTTTTGCGATTTTTACAAGGATACTCCGTCTGAAATGTTCATACTTCAAATTCTGTCCAAAGTTTCATTTTTGAGGTAATCATTTTGTGAAATTTCTTAATGTTCAAATTTATTTACCTATATAACTCAACTCTGTATCACTCTTTATTGAACGTTTTAGACTTAATTATAGCACCATATATTTAACTGTTTATATTATTACTATGATCTTTTTTATATAGTATTTATTATTATCATTTTTTGCAAGATTTTTTATGATTGTTATTAGTACCGTTAACACAGCGTTAGTGTGAACAAATGACTACGACGGTTCAGAGTAGTGGAGCATTAGAGGTAGTTATATGGTCTTAGTTGCACTCTGTATGGCGTTACCAATCAATATCAATAGTATTATATTTTTCTTGTTTTGTAAATTTTATGTAATTTTTTGAAATTTTTTATATCATGCGATTTCGTCCGAGAATTAATAAATATTCTAATTTATAAGAATTTTTGGACTTTTCATGATCTTTTTTATTTTATTCTATTGTCACAGAATCAAAATTTCGACCAATAACCTTTTAAAGCTGATATTCCTATTTTTGCGTAATAAATTTTCTTCCTATGGTGTTTCATTTAGGTTCAACAAAAAAATATGCTAGTGAGAAAGGTTTCATTAGGAAAAAAAATTTAAAGTGTCTCCACGTATGGCCTAGAGACTGATTGTCTAAAGTTACCGGGTTCAATCTCGCATGGCCGACAATTAGCACCTGTTACACAGTGTGTTTTCGCTGCATTTAATTTGTAGCAAATGCTTTGATCTATAAGAAAAAGCGCTTTATAAATACTATATTACATCGAGTGGTTCCCAACAAAAGTATATAAGCGAAGGTAAAAGCTCAGCTTGTAGTAATTAGCTAACAAGACTTATTAACAGTTGTTGAAATCAAATTTACATTTAAAATAAATTAGTTTAATATAAAAAATTAATAGAAATAAATTTAAGATATAACAATTTTTCATTTTATTTTCAATAAAATATATTTTTCGAAATAAATTTTTTAAATAAAATATAGCGCTTCAAATCAATTTGCACCTTTCACGTGTCTTCAATCAACAACACTTTCGATAAGTGTTAAAGGGGTGCATTTTTTTCTTAAAACTTTAGTATTAATTTTAAAGAGTGTATTGCTAATTTCAGTGTTATCAGATAGTATTATTTTTTCCAACGAGTGTTTTGAATGCTTCTGAGATAATACGGTCTTCCAAAATATTGTGCAGGCGATCAATATAACAAACAAAATTAGCATTCATAGTCGAAATATTTTTGAAAAAACAAAGAAATAACGGAACCAAAGTCTGTCGACACTAAGAAACGCATAACACAACAAGAAAAACTACAGCAAAAACGAACATTTTAGCTAAAGAGTTTAAAACCTTCAACCAAAACTCCATCACAACAATGCATAGAAACGGAGTATCTTTGGCTGAATGTTTGGAGGTGAGGGGTGAAAATTTGAAGGACCATGAGCTGTGGGCCCTGCTGAGAGAAGCCTTACAAAGCATGTCTGACGCTTTCTATAATGGTGAGAACTTCATTTTGTTTATAATATAAATATATGTTTCAATGTTTTTCAGAGACATCCTGTATCAATGTCTTGTCAGTTGTTTCAAAATAACTTCATAAAATGAGGCAAATTTTTGGAAGTTTTTTTTCATAAAAACTAAAATTTTCGACAAATTCAACTTTTTCATAAATCATTAGTATATATGTAAGAATTGTTTAATTTATGAAGTTATCCGTTTTTCTGTTGTTATATAAAACCAATACTGAGAATATTTTGATAATGTTTAATTTATTGGAAAATCTAACTACTTTTTCAAATAAATGTGTTTCAAAACATTTCTCATAATTTGAGGAACTTATATGGAGTTCAATGCACATGTCAGTTGCTTCATTACTTATGAATGGTCAGCCTATTTGAGGTGTTCTTATTACTTTTGTGCGTAATATTTTAAACTGTCTTCTTTCAACTGTTGTGTTTCCAGGATTTTAATTTCTACGTCATCTTTTCTTTATTGTTATTTTTATCTCCTATGGTATATTTGGATCATTTTTGGCTTCTATTTTGTACTTTTTGATTTTTTCTATCATAAACCTTTATTTTATTGAGGAGTTTTATTCATTTTAACAGCTAACTATTTTCATTTCTATATATCATATAAATTTCACAAGACAAACCACCAAATCTCTTTTACACTACACAATAAATGAAAACCAACTCTAAACAACAACATAAAACTTCAAATAACGGCCAGATAACAAACCAAACAGAGGATATAGAAACACTCTCCAACCTCGTACCTATAACGCCAGATTCCCTCTTAATTTTATCTAACGGCACTACACACCTCATTCCGTCACACAAGTTTTCAGCCTTCTATGAAGAGTGTATGCCGCCTGAGTTCATAGATAAAGTCACTTTCAATCTCCCTCAGCTTGAAAAGGTGCGGTTGGACTGAATGTGTTTTGAAACGAATAAGATTTTTCAATAATGTTGAAATGAAGGATAATTTATCATTTTTTCAATTGAAAGTTTTTCAATAATGTTTGCAATTACTAATACTATTACTTGTTTGACGTCCTTCGTCTTACCTCATAAAGTTAGACAAAAAAAACATTTGAAGTATTTTGATGTTTCCAGCAACGGCATTACAAAGTTTTCAAAACCTAATCTTCATATATTCTTTCAACATCCACACAACCATTCTCCCATGAATGACCCATCATCACCCTGTATCGTCCATCTCGACCTTCCATCACCCCTCTCCATCCACAGATAGTGGTATATTCTTTGGGAATGATAATCTACACTGCAGCAGATTATAACCTCCCTCCCAACCAAGTATGACTGATCTGTATAAAAGTTGAGATTTAATGATAAAAATGAAGGTTGGGATTATTTGAAAAGTTGCTCCAAATTAGATTTTTGGTTTGGTTATATGTAGGTTTTTGACTTTTAATCTTCTTCTCTTTGATGATGCTCGAAAAAATTCTTTTGAAACATAAAATATTAAGTTTTTCCAATTTATGATAATCAACTTGATAATGTAAGTTTGACTTACGAAAAGCTGGCTTCAGATTAATAAATACTTTGTGTTTGTTTATTTCACTATCTCAATTTATAGAGTTTCCATTTTTTAAAATACAATTAGTTATTATAAAGAAATGACGCTCAATAGTTTTAAGCAAAAAAAACTTCTGTATAACTCCATAGATTATGCAATGTAGACAAGTCCAAATTTTCAAAACAACGTTTCGAAGACATTTGAAACTCTTCTTATAGTATTAACCACACGGTTTTAATATTTTCCAATGGTAGAATAAAAATAAGATGAGACTATTAAAGAAGATTCAACTCATAAACACATCTTTCATCATAATTTTCTACCCTTATTCTCATTTGATCCTACCCTGGTATTGGCTAAACAAACTAAAAATACGATCAAATCCCACTTTTGGAAAACAAACACCAACCCACCATCACTACAGAGCCTAGAGATCAGTGAAGAGATGGACAGACTTCTGCATCGCATGTGCCTTAAGGACCCACGTCACAGAACCAATATCAATGAAGCTCTCATGGTTTGTTGGGGAATAATTTTTGCTGTGGGTTTGATATGGTTCTTTGTGCTGCAATAATGTGGATACTTTGAGCACTTTTTGAGGTTTGAAAAAGCTTTTTTTTAATAGAATTTAAAAACATCTCGTAATCATTGAAACATTAACTTGGATACCTTTATAATACATTGAAAAAATTATTTTCTACAAGAGTCAAAACTCAGATTACTTGCTCATCAAAACTTCAACGTTTTCAATAATGAATAAACTATTTCAATAATATCAATATTAATAAACTTCCGCACAGTCTTGCAGAGATAGGGTGGGAAGTGTATGGAGTTTGATGGACCTGCACCATATGGTTTTGGGTGGTGTTCAGGTGGGTGGGGTGGGTATGAGTGGATGGGTATTGTGGGTGAGGTCTGGGTGGTGATGGTGTTCAAATAGGGGGGTTGCTGTATGGTGTTGGACAGGAAGGTGGGAATGGCTGATTAAAAGTGTAGTTTTAGTAGTCTTGATGTTTTGAAGTTTTAATTTTCAGTAGTAATTACAGATTAAACCCAATTTGGAAGAATTAGATAAGTGAAGAGAAAAAGATAAGAATTTATAAAGCTTATGTTCTCTCAATTTTCCTATATGGCTGCAGTGCCTGGGCAGACTCTAAAAGCATCAGAAACTCAATAGACTCCTTCCAAAGAAAGTACATACAAAGACTGAAAAAAGTGCATTGGCCAGATTTTATGAAAAACGAAGAATTCGACTCTGTCATGCCACTACTGCACCAGGAAGTGAGACTGAGAAGATTGAAAATGCTGGAACACATATGCCGCAATGACCCACCGGCCAAAAAAATCTTGATTAAAAGCCCTAAAGAATTCCAGAAAAATAAGAGGCAGACCATCATCATATTTTTTAATGCATTAATAAATGACATGAACTCCCTTAAATTAAAAATGGAAAACTTTTAAAAAATCGATAAAGATGCGTATAGAGGAGTTATTAGGACTCATTGTTAACTGTGCTTATGTCTGAAGACAAAAATTAATCATATATATAGTAATTACTGAAATGTTTCAACTTCAAAATTTTTCAAAACCCTTTTTTTTTACATTCAACATGCTTCCTCCAAGTCCTTTTTGATGATTGTTAATTTTGAAGCACCCACTAAAAGTATTCGTAGTAATATAAGTAATTAGCCATTTGATTTATATCAAAATTAATTTTCAAAATAATTGAAATACATCTATTATACACTTCATCAATCTATCACACATCTCAAACCACAGAGAGCAACAACTACTGATACAAATTCATTGAGATTCAAAAGCAGTGTGTACTCTTCCATATATTCAAATCCTTCCACGTGTAGGGTTCCATGTATTGAAGTTGTTCAAAGATTTTGGTGGTGTTTTGGGAAGATTTGGTTATATTACAGTATATAGAGAATGCATGTTTTCTGTTAATGAGTATATTTATTTGTGAAATTGGGTAATTTTTGGTATGTCATTGTAGTTAATGATGGTTATATTAATAGAACAAAAAGCACGTTATAATATTTATTTTAAATATATTTAATTCTTAATTAAAACTTTCCATTTCTTTCTAGTTAAGAAAATTATTTTTCTACTCTTCTTTTTCTAATTTTTCCTCACTTTTAGTGCATTACATCTTATTGGACCCTGACAAAGAAACATCATTCAAGAGAAACAAACTCAACAATAATGGAAATAATGATACGATATACGACACCCAAAAATCCATGCTGCCCTCTACAAGGTCCATTGCTATTGAAAAAATCGGTCTGTTTTACGTTTATTTAAATATAATTTTTTTTATTTGAATTAAAGTTATTCTATTAAAATTAATAATTTCGTTTTGATTTTTTTTTGTTTTTTAATCTTTATTCTTTTTTTTTAATTAAAATTATTGTCGGCTCGTATAGCCTAGTGGTTGAGCATTAGACTAATTATCTAAAGATACCGGTTTCGATCCCGCGTGGGCCGTCACTAAATGTCCACATGGAGTAGCGCCCTGTGGAACCAGTTGATTGCGCCACCGAAACCCCAGCTAGGGGCGATCAAATGATCAACACATTTTTTTGAAAATTATATTTTAATATTATTTTTTAAATTTATTTTATTTTCAATAATGCTTCCATTTTAAAAGACAAAGATCTAGATTCGATTGAGAGTGTCTTCCAGAGGTTAAATGAGAGAAGGAAAAAGTTGAGAGGTGACTGCAAAATTACTTTAAAAAAATATATATACAAATATATATGTACATTGAAATCATAATATTATAACTGAAATATCACACCCTCCAACCACCCCTATCAACAGCAGGTTTTGAAGGCAGTTACAGGCCTGAAGATGAAGATGCAGGTTATGGAAGTTGTAGACCTACCCTTAACAGTTAAGTTTTATGGGGGATTATTGTGATGAAAAAGTAAAATGATAAAAGTTTCAGTTTTTTTGTGTAGAATTTAATTGTTTAAATTAAACAACAAAAAAATTGTGTTTTTTATTTTTAGAAAAATAGCATTCATGTTGCTTATCATGATCTTTGCTTAACAACAATGTTTGTATTTTTAGAATCAACACCAAACTTGTATGAGTCATCGTTGGTTACGCAAGAGGACTATGATTGGCTGGACCAGAAGGCCAGAGAAATTGAATTATGGTGATTAATGCTCTAATTTGCTTGGTTGAAATAATCATAATTTGATATAAGAAAAATAATACCATTTTAACCAATCACCAATCAAAACAATGAAACTGTTAGAACCAATTGTACCGTTTACTTTTAGTGGCCATTATCCTTACACAATTCTACACAACATAGGCGGAGCAAGTACCTGGACCAGAATGAGATCATTATCATGCCAGAGCCCACCACTCTCAATATGCCCGGGGTTATTACCCTTCATGTTTTATTTTTGTCTTTTTTTTGTTTACTGGTGTAAACAAGTTTTATAAATTATTCAGTATTTTGATGCTAGTTTAAACTGTTATAATCTACCATTTTAATTTGCTCATCTAACAAAACTTTTAATAAAAAAAAAACTAAAATTATTCAGAATCCTCTGACTAAACGCTAGCAATTCTATATCTTTGAAATCTTTCCCTTATAAGTACGCATCTTCACCAACAGAATAATAGGCGGGACGAAGCATCGCTAGAAAGTCTCCTATTGGACCATGCAGCATCCAACGATCCAATCAGTGGGGGGCACGCAGCTGTTGAAAAACTAGGTACTCTAATGAGGAAAACTGTTATAGATCGTGTGTCTTTTCAAAAATAAAGATAATTTTTGGGATATTTTTCATAGAATTTCTTGGAAAAGAATTTTTAGCTAGGTTTCATGATGAAATTTTAGTAAATAACTTATCTAATTGAGATATATTTAAAAATGTTTCACAAAGTTTTAACAGAAGATATAGCATATTCAATCTAAACTGCTGTATAATATTTTTTATACTATACTATCATTAAACAAACAATTTTTTATCACAGCAGAGAGGGTCTCTTTAGGCAACGTGGACAACCAAGTTGAAGACCACAGACCGGAAAAGGATACACCTTTTCTTTCTAGAGTTAGTCTTATTAATATTTTTGGTTAATATATAATCATTTCTAGCTTTGCTAATCTTGATGCAAAAAATAATTTTATAAAATACTTAATCTCCAACCCCGTTGATCTGAGACACAAGGACTTTAAACGAAAATCATCATCATCATCTTCACCATCTTCATCATCATCATTCTCACCGTCATCATCATCAACATTCTCACCATCATCATCATCATAAAATAATAAATTTAATTTTTCAATAATTATAACAAAATAAAAAGTTTATATTAATATTATATATGCTATTCAATAATAAAAAAATGAAATTATATTGATTTCAAGAAATTCTACGGCCCAGAATTCCACCAGACCCATACAGTTGACAATCTCATAGTCAGAGAAGCCAGTGTTAGTACACTATTTGATATCATCATATGTCGTTACCAATGTGCCTATAATATATTAATATTCATTTGCTTTTTTAATTATTCATGAAGATACATTTATTGATCTCATGGCAATCTTCTATATACCTATTTTTTAAATTGCTTTTTTTCTACTTCTCTCTTTATGCTTCAATACTTGGTCATTCAGAACCATTTGATTAGCTCTGTTCGAATATATTTCATTAAAAGCCTAGTTATTTTTATATACTTTTTAATTTAATTTTTCCTTTTATAATAATTTTTTTAATTCCAGTGTCAAATATTTTAAAAAACTTTGTCTTATTACTGAAACCGGTTTAAATTTTCTTACAGCTGGTCTCAGAATCCCGATTGAGGAAAGCAAAAGTGAAGCTGTTGAATGGGACGGAAGTTAATGTAGCTTGCTGTCCTGAAAATACAACCCAGCAGCTTTTTGACTGCTTAGCAGCTTACGTTCAGCTACAACAACAAAACTACTTTGGACTTGCTTCTATGCTGGGTTTGTGACATCATTTCACAGTTGAAAACTTATGAATATTTGCATTTTAACAGCATTGAAGGTTCTTTTGAAACTCCTTTTTGTGAAAAAACACTATTGTTAACTTGATAATGTAAATTATTCTACCAAAAGGCCTTTTTACGTTGTTTTACATAGCTTCTAATACGTGTTATGCTAGACTTATCAAGCTTTACTATCTATTCGAACTTTGTCGAAAAAAACCTAAAACTAATGTACTAATAAAACCTTCAGACGATGAGTTGGTGTTTTTGAAAAGTGACAGCAAATTAAAGAAGAATGCCCATGTAGACTGGACCAACAAAAAGAAGTTCACTCAGATTTCTGCTCTAGTGCTCTATCTCTGCGTTCAGTACTACCCTCCCGACATTGCCGATTTGAGGTTCGTTTTTGGTTTTTTTTTATTTTTTGTGTTTTCCATATATATTTTTTTGTTTTTCCATTACGAGACTGAAATGAAAAATACCTATTGTTATAAATGCACTAAACGTGCTAATTTAAGACAAAAATTACAGAAACCAGTCAACAAGACACCTTTTGTACTTGCAACTGCGACAATCTCTTTTGAGAAGACACTTTCAGATCACAGACCAATCCACCAATATGGAACTAGCTGCTCTGGCTCTGCACGCTGAATATGGTCCTGACAACCTGCCTATGGTCTCCAAGGCTTCATTGCAGGACTATCTCCCTGAGGCCAGTGTAGAGGAGGTTTGAAGGGAGGGAGGTAATCTTGATAGTTGTAACTGATACATGTACAGTAGTATTAATAATAATAAGGGCTGTAACAGTTGACTGTAGGTATTTTTTGTTAGAACTTTTAACTAAATTCAAGGAAAATTTTTAACGGAAATAGGTTGAAAAGTTTTGTAAAAATACAGTTTTTCTTTTATTGAAAAAATTCAACTACAAAAAAATATTTTTAAAAGTTGTTGCTTCAAGAGGATTCTTCGAACATCAAGAAAACACTGAAAACTCCGAAATAAAATTATCAGAAAGCGATTTGAAAAAAACAGATTTGGAAAGTTGAAAATAAAATCTGAAATCAAGTCATTCAATAGGATATTTCAAGTTTTCAAATCTTTCCGAAAAGATAAAAAAATGTCCACTGACCAAACGGCCATGTTTGATCATAGAAAAGAAAATCGACAAGCAAAGAAATTAATTAAAATTGAGTGACCAGGCTAAAAGCGAAAAATATGCTACTAGGTCTAACTCTTCTCAAAATCACAGTCCATACGAACACCAAAGCGGTATTATTCCAAAATCTGGCTCTATGGGTTCAACACCAAATCAAAAACAAAAGAGAAAGAAATGGACAAGAGAAGAGTATGTGGAAGCTATATATTGTTATTATTATGCTTTAAAAAAGCTTTGAAGAAATAACACTAATGATTCAGGAGTCTGTCTAATGGAAAGACGGTCATATAAATAAGCCGGCTGATTCAAATATAAGGTGTTAGCGGTGAGCCATAGCAACTTGAACTGGGCTCTTAGTACGACCGGCAGCCAATGAAGGCGATCGAGACAAGTGCGAGATGAAGAATAGTAGTCGGCTTGAAGAACGGTTTTAGCAGCACAATTTTGGAGAGATTGAAACTTAGAAATAAGACAGTTCGGGAGTCGACAAAGAAGAGAGTTACAGTAATCAATTCTTGAAAGAACTAAAGAGATGATCAGAGCAACGGCGGTGTCAAAGGGTAGGAACTTGCGTGCCTGTCTGATCGCATGGAGATGAAAGTTGGATGCTTGTATGATCTGAGAGACAAAGTGTGTAAAGTTGAGTCTAGAATCAAGAGTTACACCTAGTATCTTCAGTTTGGACGTTACGGAAAGAGTAGTGCCGTCAAAGATAACTTCAGTGGGAAGATTGGATTTGGAAAGGAGTATGGGACTGCCGACAAACATCACTTCGCTTTTGTTAGGATTCAACATGAGGTGATTGTTAGAAAACCAAAGATTGAGCTCAGTGATGCATTCAGATATCTTAGTGAGGCTGGGATGAGGATCAAGGTAAGAGGCGCCTGTAAAGAGAGTAATATCATCAGCAAACTGATGATATAAAACGTCGTGCTTCTGTATGATCTCGCTAATAGGAGAAGTATAAAGAGAAAAGAGTATGGGCCCAAGAACAGAACCTTGAGGAACACCAAAACGAAGGGAGACAGGGGTAGAAGAAGAGCAGCTTATTTTAACAAATTGCTTGCGTTCGGAGAGATAGGACTGAAACCAGGATAAAGCAATGCCAGAAATGTGAAAGTAGTTTTCAAGGATATGCAGCATATTTGAATGATTAATGGTGTCAAAAGCTGCTGAAATATCTAAAGACACTAAGACGGCCGCAGACCCGGTAGCACAAATATTGCGGAGGCTGTCAGTGATGTACAAAAGCGCAGTTTCCGTTGAGTGATGAGAGCGATACGCCGAATGGAAAAGGTCGAAGTTACGCAGTACAGAAACATGAGAGGATAATCTCTTGAGAACAACCCTTTCTAAAATTTTTGAGATGGTGCTGAAGTTTGAAATTGGACGATAATTGGATGGTTGCATGGGGTCTAGGTTATATTTTTTCAGTAAAGGGGTTACCTGCGCCGTTTTGAATGAAGTTGGAAAAATACCCTGTGAAAAGGAAAGAGCAGAAAGTTTGCATATAATGGAGGCGAAGATGCCGGAAAACTGCTTCAGCAGGAAAACAGGGATTATATCTAAAGGTGAGGATTTATTTGGGAGAGAATTGATCAATTTGATGATTTCGTCAACACTAGGAGGTGAGAAAAATGAGAGATTTGATTGGTCACTGTCAGTTAAGGAAGGCTGACGGGGAAGATTAGTGATTGGTAACGAGCTATGAATCAACTCAATCTTAGTCTTGAAAAAAGTGCTAAAGTTTTCAACAAAAAGATCATATTCCGCAGGAGTCCGGGGAGGAAATGGAGGAGACCTGTGAAGTACGGAGTTCGCCGTTTTCCAAAAGGCTTTGGAGTTAGGTGTCACTGAAGATAGCGACAGATTAAGATAATCAGCACGTGACTTGTTAATGGCGGCGCGGGCAAGTTTACGTGAAATACGGAATTTTTGTAAAAGATCATCAGAGACTTGCACACAAAGCTTTCGGAGACTGGATATCTGAAAGCCAAAATAAACAAAGTTAACGAGAATCTTGGAAAAATACTTAAAAAAATAGTGCCTCTATCACTTTCAGATCTAAACCATCTTATTTTTGCTTCAGCGGCTTATGTGAGCCAACCAAAAAAAGAGATTGATAAAAACAATGTCCAAGCGAAGCCAAAAATCTCTAGTTGGAAAATAAAACTACAAGAAAAAATAAAAAATCTTAGAAAAGATTTAAGTATAATCGAAGAAATCCTGAAAGACAACAAAAGCTCAAAAATAAAAACAAAAGCAAATTTGGTAAAGAAAAAACTGAGAAGGGAAGAAAATAGCTGTGAAGAAATAAGCGAAGCCTTAAAACAAAGAATTCAAGCCAAAGCACACAGAATTCAAAGATATGACAAAAGAAAAAGATTCTTTGAGCAAAACAGGCTGTTTAACCTTAATGCCAAAAAATTTTATAGAGAAATAAATGGAGGAAACGCAATAGTAAATAAGCCACCAAATCGAGAAGAAACAGCAAAATATTGGAAAAGCATCTGGGAGAACGAAGAAAAACACAATGAAACCGCTGAATGGCTTCCCCGTATAAGAAAACATGTGAAGCAACTAACAGCCACATGCCAAAAATGGGAAAAAATTACTGCAGAAAACATAAATGAAGCATTGAAAAACATGCCAAATTGGAAAACGCCAGGTCCAGACCAAATCCCAAACTTTTGGTTGAAGAAGCTCAACATAAGCCACTCTCCTAGCTAACGCTCTGAATGAAATAATGGAAGACCCCAACAAGAGCCCAAAGTGGTTAACAGAAGGGAACACATACTTAGTGGCAAAAGATCAAAACACGCAAGATCCAAAGAACTATCGCCCGATCACATGTCTACCCACCATTTATAAAACATTGACGTCGATGTTAGCAAACAAAACTTACTCTTACTTGGAAAATTTTCAGCTGTTACCGGAAGAACAAAAAGGCTGCAGAGTAGGTTCATTTGGAAGCAAGGACCAACTACTAATAAATCGGATGATCACTGGAATCACAAAAAATAAAAAAGGCGCTCTATCTCAAGCATGGATAGATTATAAAAAAGCTTTCGTCAGTGTACCACATTCATGGATCTTAGAAGTCGTGAAGATGTACGGAATTCACTCTCGGATTGTTGAATTCATCTTGCGTACCATGCCTCAATGGAGAATAAACCTAGGACTGAGACACATGAAGGGAAATTCTTGGGATCAAAATAAAGACAGGGATTTTCCAAGAAGATTCATTGTCACCTCTTATTTGTTGTCTATCACTTTGCCCTTTGAGTATTCTTTTGAATGAGAAAAACTCTCCAGCTATTAAAATAGGCAAAGTTGAAAAAGGAAAAAATCTCAACCATCTATTCTACATGGACGATCTAAAAATTTACAGCAAATCAGACTCTGATTTAAGATCACTCCTTAGAATAGTCAAAAAGTTCAGCGACGACATTAGGATGGAATTTGGCTTAGAAAAATGTGCAAAGATATCCATAATTAAAGGTAAAATGGTGAGAAGCTCCAACATCAATCTGAATGAGCATGCGCACATAAAAGAATTATCTAATACCGAATTGTACAAATATCTAAGGGTCAAAGAGTCATCTAATACACACCAGAAAAACATAAGTGAGAAATTAAAAAAGAAATATTACAGAAGGTTAAGAATGATACTGAGCACAGAACTTAGCTCGCCAAACAAAATTATGGCAATAAACAGCTTGGCTATATCAGTCTTATCCTATAGCTTTGGCGTAGTGAACTGGTCGAAAACTGACGTACAAGGAATAGACAGAAAAACGAGAAAAATACTGACAATGTTCAAAATGCATCACCCTCGAGCCGACACAGAAAGACTCTACGTTTCTAGATCAGAAGGAGGAAGAGGATTGATGCAGGTACAATCCCACTTTTACACAACTCTCGCTAGCCTGGAAATGTATTCAAAGAAACAAACTACTTCTTTAATGTGTGCAGTAACAGAACACGAAGAATCGAAAAAGTCTGCTTATAGTCTCTTTGAAATCAATAAAAAAGTGAGAAGAGCGTTTAATCTGAACTTTGAGAATACAGTTTCTCAAGAAAATGTTCACGCAATTACGGCAGCGCGTAAAACAAAACACATCGTAAAAAAAACACTCATGAAGGAAATTCAAAACAAATACACAAATGAGCCTATGCACAAGCCCTTGAAAGTGAACAAATAGACAAGAAAAAATCCATAGCATGGCTTCGCAGCGCTGGGTTGAAAGAAACAACTGAGAGCCACATAATTGCCGCCCAAGATCAGACGCTTGCAACAAATTATTATAAAAATAAAATATTGAAAAAAAGCGTTGATCTAAATTGTAGGCTTTGCAGAACTCACCCTGTATCAATATCACACATTGTTTCAGGATGCCAAATGCTGGTAAAGCACGAGTACCTAGACCGCCACAACAGAGTCGCTAAATTCATCCACTAGACAATATGTAAGACACATGGATTTGAAGTCAAAAGTAAGTGGTACGAACACGAAATTCGACCAGTGATAAAAAAAGACGAACTAACAGTACTATGGGACAGCCCAATACACACAGACAGAAACATACAGGCAAATAAACCAGACATAGTGGTTGAAGATGAAAAAAAAAGAGAGTGTACTCTGGTTGATATCTCAGTACCATCAGACACCAACATAGTGTCAAAAACATTTGAGAAAATTTGCAAATACCGCGATCTGCAAATAGAGATATCAAGATACTGGAATATGAATACAAAAGTAGTTCCAATAGTTGTGGGCGCGCTGGGAACAGTCGGAAAAGATTTAAGTCTCAAACTCTCGACTCTTCCTGGATCACCTAAAATTAATTAAATACAGAAAACAGCGCTTATGGGCATGGCGCACATTTTAAGAAGAGTTTTGGCCCGTAATGAATAAATAACATCGAACTCTACTACCCTAGGGTCTTGGTAAGACTCCGGTAGTAGTTTAAATCCCAGTATGTATACTGTGTTAAAAAAATAAAAATAATAATAATAATATCTCGTACAAGATAACAAATGAGTTAGAGAGGTGTTTAAAGTTATAATTGAAATACAAAAACATTGCTTTCCATTTTTTAGAAATAATTTCATTCTTGCCATATCTTGAACATTTGTTTACCCAAGGTCGGGAAGGAGCAAGCGATGAAGATTTTGTTGAGAAAATATTCCAGACTAACCAAACACACCCAGTACGAAGCTGAGAATGTCTTTATCAAGGTAAACACCACATATTGAGATTCTTATGAAAACTGTGATAACCTCAAATTTCTGAAATAATATTAATAAGAAATATGACTTTTTAGAGACATCTTGAGTATCATATAAATATTAAATAGACATCATAGTTACTGAATAAATTTTTTGCTAATGCTTTATGCTAAACTTACCGAAAAATATAGGTATCTTTTTTTAATAAATTTACTAAAGCTCTTTCATAAATCGACGTGAAAAATGGTCCAATAATGAGAAATAACATATCAATGTGTATGTATGACTTTGATATTTTGTAACTAAAACATCAATTAAAAGGAATTTTAATACATTTATTGAGAATTAAAGGCTATAATTCTCGATAAATTTAGCCTTATCATAAAACGTTAGCGAAAAAAATGTAAATCTTAAATAACTTAATTTTAAATGACTTAAATACATAGTAGTTATGATATAAGAAATATATGATAATGCTTCTGCTATGAATCATTAACAGTAATTAGGGATATTAATCAATCTCACACGGTGAGCAATAAATTTTTAACAGTATATTTTAATATGGTTTATAAGACATAACACTTATCAAAAACAATTATATTCCCAGATGTGCATGCGGCAGTCAGAATATGGTTACCACTTCTATGGACTGTCCAATGTTCGTTCATGAGTACATTTATAAGTACTGAAAAATTTTAATGCATTAATTTATAATTGCTGAAGAATATTTATGTGAATATAAAAATAATTTTATATTTTTTCATATTAACTAAATATTATTGTAAAAATGTTTCATACTTTAAAGTTGCACAAAATATTTGGCTGTCTTGGAAGCATTCTACTTAGCCAAAAATAATTATCTGCTTAAAATACTGGTTATGAGTTTCTTGAAACTAACGTACTATAACAACAACATAAACTTCATATATGAAACAAAAACCACTTCAGGACCCCAAGTTGAAAATCATGGAGAAACGCTGGGTGGGTGTAGGATTAAAAGGGGCTGTGATAAGTGAGGTATCGATCGGAGGTAGAAGCATCATCAAGTCTCTACCTTGGCAGAGCATCTCCAAGGTACTGTTTTGATAGTTTATTGTTGAATATGTTGTTTTTGTTAGTAGCCATATTTTTTTGCAACAATAAAATACTGTTTACATCTTAATTTATTGTATGAAATTAATACATATTTTGAAATTTCAATATCAATCAATGTTTGAATATTGTGAGGGAAACCTCATTACATAAAACCACACTCTACGACAGAACACCATAGTCTACGACATAACATCAAACACCACGTAAAACCACGCTTCATTACAAGCCACCACGCCACATCGCACCACACCACCACACGCATTCTCCACAATACATGCCATACCACGCAGATCTCGTTCAACAGATTCAGATTCAGCGTTACAACAAACTCAAGAATCAAACACAACTATTTCTCTGACAGCTTCAAAAAGTCAGTAGCCAAAATGGCATTATTTCAATTTAGTTTATTAATATAAAGACTCAATATCGGATAAATTAACATTAAATGTCTATATAACATTATCAAGTATATGCTTATAACTTAAATTTGAACTCACTCGTTAGATGTCGCTATCTTTTGAACCTCTGCGCCGATCAGCATGCTTATGAGCTTCGGAACATGAGAATGTATGTCTTCGATGAGAAACCTGACTTGATCTACAACCCCTCCAAGATCACCAACAGAATCAATGGTGGGTGTTGAGGTCTTCCATTGTGTATTTTTGTTGTTAATTGTATTCTTTGGGATTTATTTGCATTTTGTATTGTAATTTTTTTTGCATTTTTTTTTAAACTGTTTTTTGCTTTTGTATTTTATTTTATTGTGAAAAAATTTTTGTTTTATATTTCATTGTTAAGCATTCTCTTTTTTTTGAATTACTGAGTTTCTTTCTTTTTTCTTTCATTTTAATGTATTCAATAAGTTCGTTTTAAACTACATATCTTCATGGACAAGCACTTTACGCTTACTATAGGAAGCTTAACGTTTTTTACTCTGACCAATAGGATTGAAGCAGATTTAGACAAGATTTTTTTTAATTTGCTATTTTTCTTACAAAAAATTCTTTTAAGAATATCATTTATTTCAATATTAATAAAAAATAGAAAAACCAAACCAAAACAATGCTTAAAAACCTGGTCCGAATCTGTTTCAATCCTATTGGTCAAGGTAAAATACGTTTTGCTTCCTATAGTAAGCGTGAACTTCCATTATCTTTATGGTATTTCATTTATTGTTAATGTTTCAGATTTTCTTCTAGCATTATTTGGATTATTTTTAAAAATATTTGCTCGTATTTCATTGTATTATGTTTTTTATTGTATTTTATCAGATATATTCATCAATTCGTAAATAAAAAACTATTGATTTGATTTTTCGATTCCAGGCTCCCAGAAATTCACCCCCTTAGCCACAAATAACAAAACAAAAAAAGCAACTCTGAGAAACTCCTTATCGTCCAACAACATCAACAACACCACAACAAATATGAACAACCAACCTAGTAGTTATTCACAAAACAATCTCAACTACATCCCGGGTGTAACGCAAAACGATTCAGTAGCAGATGTTGCTTCCAATAAAGGCGAAGACCCGGCTTCTGGTCAATACTTCAACAGGCATAATGCCGGCACATCAAGTTTGAAAAGGGAGGTGAGTGTGCGCGTGTGGTTTTGTTTCATGATATTCAACTTGAGTTTAACTCATTCGTGGTTAGTTATATTATTATAATTACAATATTATAAATAATATATATTATAAGGAATTAAAATATAATTATATATTATATCAATATTCAATTATATTTTAATAAAATAATGATAATTTTCTCAAAGTTATGTCGTAATACTGCTGAATATTAGTGTTCAAAAATTCAAATAACTCATGAACTGCTCTACATAGAGCAATAACCTTCAGGATGTTAAAGCGAAAGATGAATCTTTTGAAGAAGTGGATAATATTGATTATGATGTTATGCCGAATCAAAGAATAATCGCCGATAATTTCAACAAAGAGGTGAGTTTTTCAAGTTTAATTAATTTTGTTTGAGAAATTTTTTGGCGGCAGTTTTTTTGCTGCATGGTTCGGAATAGGAAATTTGATTGATAAAACATAATTTCGTATCAAAAAGTTTTTTCACGTTGATTTATGAGAGAACTTTAGTACATTTATTGAGCAGAAAAACAGCTATATTTTTCAGTAAGTTTAGCCTTATCATAAAACATTAGCGAAAAAGTTCTTTAGTAACTATGGTTATAAAGCAATTTAAGCAAAGACTATAGGTGTTAAAATTTGAATATAATTTCAGAACACTGGTTAGTTTATTAAGGTACGAAGCTTTTCTTTAACAAAAAAATTTAATAAATATTAAAATTTGGTTATTAACTAATTTAGAAACAGTTTATTTTTCAATGCTATTATTTTTATGTCAATTTGTAACTTCGAAGAGAAATATATTTTTTGATGTAGAGAAATTAATCTCCATGCGTCCACGTTTTTGCTTTTTCCTAGTAAAAAAAATTTTTAATTCTATTTATAAGTACATTAAGATGTCTCTAAAAAGCTGAATTTTTTTACCAAATTTTTGAATAGATTTTTTTTTGTGTTTGACTAAATAAAAGTTTTATCAATCAGAATCCAAAGATTTCTCTTCCAAGTTTCAATCTTGTGGGTCAAAACCAGCCGAGACAACCATCTTACAACACAAAGCCAGCCCAGAACATACAAACATCTCAGGACACACAGCCATCCTACAACACAAAACCTTCCCAGAACACACAACTCCCAAACACCAGCAACCCTCCAACACAAACATTCAACAACCAACCTACAAACCCACCAGCAAAAGAAGTCTCCCAACCCAAACTCAACAAACCACAGCCATCAACCACATTACCAAAACCTCAAGATGTTAAAAACATCATAGCCACAAGACCCTCTACTGTGAAGAACCCGCAGGAAACCCAAAACAGCTTCCAAAGCACTCAGCTACCTCGCTTTTTCTCCACCAATGAACTTAATACACTGGTTGAGGAAAATGAACCTAAAAATGAGGTTTATATTATTAAAAAAAAATTTTTATATTTTTGCATTATCGATCGTTTTTTGACTTTACAAAAGTTTTTGAAAATTAGAAAACAAGTTCTGTTGGAGACAAAGAAAAAAACAACGTTTTCATATAAAATTATCGCAGCTTGCAAAATTTTTCTAAAAGAAAGGTTTAACTTTTTTAGAAACGTTATCATAAATTAACATTGAACCACTCAACTGTAGGAAACAGTGAAACCTCCGCCCAAACAGGCCAACACATTTTCCAACGTACGAAAAACCAACAACCAAACAGCAGAAACAACCCAGCCAGCAACCCTACCAAGAAAACCACCAACCTCCATCCCTCTACTCAAACCCTCTTCCCAACCAAAATCCACCCTACAGTTCAAAAAAGTGGCAATAAAAGTGAATTTAAAGCGAAACCCTCCAGAGGGCTTTGGCATTGGATTGGCCAGAGATCGAAGCCAGCAAGGGGTGTTTGTGGTGTCTGTGCTTGCTGGAGGAGTGGCCCAGCGCGATGCTAGGTCACATAAATTATAGGATTAACAGATAATTATTTAATCTATTTAAATGTTTGTTTATGATATCCTTTTCATTGATATTGTCATAATAATGTTGACAGTATGAAAGCTGGAGACCAGATAACGATGGTGAATGGAGAGGACATGAGAGGTGAAGGAGGTTATGAAAAAACAGTTCAAATTCTGTCAAAAACTTCAGAAGCTACTTTAGAATTGGAAAGAGTGGTTCCAAAGATACCTAGTTCCCTTTCTGTTGAAGGCACAGCAGTTAATAATAACAATAATAATAACAAAAAAATTAATAATAACAACAATAATTATAAAAAAAATAGTTTTGGGGATAAAAATAAAAATAATAATTTTTCGAAAACTAATGAAAACGAAGCTAATTTTGGCATACAAAATAATGAGAACAACAATAACAACAACTGCGTTCATAGCAGCTTCGACTCAAGTGAGCATTTAGATCAATTACTAAAATAATTGTAAAAAAAAATTTTCATAATACTTAATATTAAAACACTCAAAATTACCGCAGCAACTTCTTCTTACGAAGGGGATTATACACTAAAAACAACCAATCCTCAATTCAACTCTGGCAAGGGTGCCAGTGAAGCTGCTTGCAATCTTAATGGTTCTATTAACAGCAATACAAATTATAATGAGCTTGATGATGAAGCTACTTGTAATGAATTTATGGAAGTAAGTGCTGGCAATAAAACAAATAAACAAGATAATACCAATATTAATGAAGACATAAATAGACACAACAATAAAAATAATAATAATAATAATAGACAAAATAGTAGCAATAAAACATTTGACAGAGAAAATAGCAACGCCAGTTCCAACCGATACTCTTTCTCATATTCTCACAAGAGTAACACCTTTACAACTTTTGAAAAAGATGAAAACAAACTTTTCAATTTTGCGCTAGATAATGAGGTTATTAGTAGAACTCAAACAAAGAGTAATGATATTTTTAATGAAGTGAATGATAATGAAATGCAATGCGAATATAATAAAAATGAAATAGATGAAGTTGTAATGAAAAATGAGGCGATGATCCAAGATGATGATGAAGAAGAAGATGAATTGCTCTACTATGATGATGATGATGATTTTGATGGTTACGTCGTTATAGACCGTATGTTTATTCAATTATGCACATATTTATTAGTTTATATTTAGTAATACTTAGTTAATTCATACAATAATTCACTCAATATTCATTCAGTACATTTCAATATAGCTTCATGGTTTTAGATCGACCCATATTGGGTTTTCGTTAGCTTAACAGATGTTTCACAGGGCGCTACTCCTTGTGTGTATAATTGTCGGTCCGCGCGGGATTGAACCCGGTTACTTTAAATAACTAGTCTAACGCTTTACCAACTGAGCTATGCGGGCCGACATGGTTTTTAGTAATAGTTAAGTCTCCTAATAACAAAGAACCCATCCAAACCACAATACCTTAAATAAAACATAAATTTATTCATACTTCACATATCTAATTCCCATACTCTACTTACATTATGAATGGACCCGTTATAGTAAGATTCTTTTCGTGCAAAATTTTTTTGTCCTTGTCAATATATTTTTCTACTGTTTTATACAAATTTATATTGCTGTTTGAAACCATCAATATTATTAACTCATTTCACATTCATTTTTATTTCACACTCATCATAATAATTCAACACAGGCTGCAAAGAGCTGCCTCGCCTACCTGAAGTTATCACAGAGCAGTTTATGAATGATGTACTTCTGAGCGAGTGTAAGGAAGCCCTTCGCAATTCACAAGGTGTTAACCACAAAAACTAACATCATTCATTTTTTAGCGAATTTATTTTGAGTTTTTAAACTGTGTTCTATAAATTTCTGAAGTTTACGCCACTATAATCATCCTCTTTATTGTATTGCATGTTTTTGATATATGTATTGAAGAGATGCTATGGTTTTAAATTTTTATTGAAATTTGTCGTTATATTGAAATAGTTATGTAATTAATAAACATTACTGTGCATAAATTAATAGAAAATGAAACTTATGGTGACAATGGGATGGAGATGTTATTGGTGAGAATGAAGGAAGAACTAGAATGCATGCATCCAACCATGGAGTTCAAGGTTAGTGATAGAAATTTCGCTTCTGTGGTTTTAATTATTGTAAAATCAATTATGAATAAGTTTCAAAATTAGTTTGTTATTATTTGAAAATGCAATAGTTTAATGCTTATATTAAAGCTTATTTATATAGGACAGGTCAGCTAGGTCCACTGCATTAGAAAGATTAGTTTTTACCATAATAACCAATCTTGCATCGTTATTTCATTACCACACCACAGTCATTACAAACGACCAGCAAACCATTACCAGATTCTTGTTCAGTTGGCAGAGCATCTCACAACAGAAACAAAAACCGATACCAAAATGTGCTTCCTTGTAAGATTTGGTTCAAATTTTAAAAAAAAATATTTGGTTTAATTTGAGTTAATTCTATAATTTTATCATTTATCTGTAATATGTATCTTCATTTGCATTAAAGACGACAGTAACAGAGTGACGTTGCAAGGGAAACAGGACTACATCAACGCTAGCCACATTCATTACCAAATCCCTAACTCCACCTCCCCCGCCATTAATATGATTCTCTCTCAAACCCCCATGGACACCACCGTTGGGCATTTTTGGGCTCTAGTGTGGGAACAAGAGATTGGTGTGGTGCTTATGACTTCTGCCCTCCTGGAGGACTCCAAGCATAAAAGTGCTTTGTACTGCCCACATCGAGTCCTTGTCGTCAATCAGTTAGTTGGGATGGATGGAAAAAGGGTAGAAGAGTTTAAGAAGTGTTTAGATGCTTGATCGTTACTTCAGATTTTTTAGTATTCTTAGTGATTTGAAGACTATTTTAATGTTTTACAACCGCACAGATACCACGTGAAGCAGTTGGAATGTCTGGAATCTCCGGACTTCGAACTGAAGTTCTTGCAGTTGACGAATTTGTCTACAGGGGAATCTCGTTTGGTGAGTCATCTCAACCTTCTCACATGGAAGCATCTGGATCACGACCCTTTGCCACTAATCAAGGTTCTATTAATGATTGCAATTACGTTTATAAATAAGATTATAGTGGCTTTAACTTGAGTTTTTAGGCTTCAATGATCTCGTGTTTTTTAGAATATTCCACTCAATAATTTTTCTGAGACCAAGTTGACCAGTATTGAAAAAATTTTACAATTATAAGAAATAAATTCAAAGTATCAGTCAAAGGCTGTGGATAAAAAATAATAACGACACATTGAGCAATGGAAACCAAAAATAAACGTTTTAAAACCCCATGCACACCGCAGTACGTCTCTTTGGTGGACATTTTGAAGGGAGATAAGGGAGTTTTGGTGCAGTGCTCAACTGGATGTTCCCGCAGTGCTGTAGTGGTTGTTGTCTATCTGGCTCTTAAGCATATTGTGCATGGCATTGAGGTTGTTAAGTTTTAATGATAATCACAATACTGATATCTTAATACGTTTTCTATAAGCCAATGCATGAAATGTTTCCAAGACTAATTTTTACGGATCAAAAATATAATTTAAAATCGATTTAATCAAACCTTTCCATCACTCTCAGTTCGATCTGAAAGAGGTAATAAAAGACTTAAGGACTCAAAGAGCAGGATCGATACAAAACCAAAACCAATTTGAGTTGTGTTGTAAATCTATATTGACCGCCCTGTCACTTCTAACACAAAAATGAACATTTTAAAATTAATCTTTATAATACAAAAAATTTTACTTTGTTTAGACGTTCACGCAACTATAACTTGTATCAAAATAACATAAAAAAGCTGATTAAAAGTTCTATTTTATACAACTTTATCAATTTTATACCAGTCATTTTTGGCATTGTTATTTCAAGTCAGTTTCCATACCGGTATGGATTAAAAATTTCCAAGTCTTATCTTGTGTATTAGTTGTGACGTTCAATACTCTATTTCGTTATCGAATTTTTTCTTGAGGTTTTAGGTTTGAAAGTTTCGATTGAGTTTTTTGTGAATTTTTTCAGAACATGACTTGCTAGTCTACATTTACAAAAATTTTTTACCTATTGTTTTGGAAGTTTTTCTTTTAATTCTAGTCATGTTTTTTATGATAAATCATTTATTTGGTTTGAGGCGTGATAATTTCTATAAATAAATTCCCTGCTTACCTTCAATTCTGGGCTGAACCGCCAAATTAAATTCGAATTCTAAGCTACATTCCAATCCTTAGACAACATTTGAACCTCGAACTTTAAGCCATAACAGAACCAAGAAACTTTGAACTGTATTCTCGTCACTTAAGCCATGAGCGATAATTAAAAATAAATTTTAAATTTTAAATGAAATTTTTTAAAATGTAGCAATTTTATTTTATTTGTTATATAAACTTTAAATCAAAATAGATGAAAAATATACTTTATAAAATACTCAAGGCCAATCTTGCATTTAAAGTTTACTTTCAAGTCATAAAAAATAATCAACATTTTTAATAAACGAAGTCAGCAAACAACCAAAAAAAACAATATATATAACAACGTATCATAAAAATAAACGAAGGAGAAGTAAGAAGCCAAGGCGAAAAAAGAAATTTCAATAAATGGAAGGCATAAGAATGAATGGAGTTTACATTTTCTTCCTCAAATCCCTTATAAAACCTCTATCAATGAATGCTAATGAGAATGTAATGGTAACAGTTGTAGCTGTCCTGAAATTTTTCTCAAGGAACTACATTTTTGTACTTGCGATCAAGATATTTCTAAAAAAGATGATTGAGTATTTATTGGTTGGTGGTGTGATGTTTGTTGTGTTGTTTGCATTTGTTGGGTAGGAGCTTTCTTGCCTCTCTCAACTGAGTCATTGGAGGACTTTTTCGATCCTTTGGTTAAGCATTAAAAACTTTCAAGAAGAAGATACAACATAAAATTTATATATTTTGGGAATAATTAGCCTCAAAATTGTGAATCATAAAACACGACAAGCTTTTTAAATATTGTGGTGTTGTATGATTCACGTTTATATATTTCACATAACAGAATAGTTGTCGCCATTTATTTGGTCACTAGATTTTTTAAAGACTGAATATATTTATCAATATCAAACTTATAACTTAAGAAACAAATAACTTGAATGAAGATAACAAAAGAGCTTATCCTGCACCTATAATTGCCTTCAACTTCTCGATGCGGTCAACGTCGGCAGGGTGGTTGTGCTCATGCCTATCAATCACTACTGAGTTTTTGGTGGTTATGGCCCCAGAACACCCCTTAGAGGACTCGTAACACCTGCGAATTTTAACGCTTCATTTCAAAATAAAAGTTCACATTGACTAGTGGGCGATTTTTAAAATTAAAACTGTCAACTATTGATCTTTAAATGAAGTTTTGATGTAAAAAAGGATCTTTTTAGAATATACTGAGAAACATTACCAGTGATGCAACAAAATAGGAATTGTAAAAAAAAGAAAAGACGCTGTAAATGCAATAATTCAGACATTAAAACAATCATGGTCAACTAAAAAGGCGTTTATATTGAATTTTATATTTTGAAGTATGCCGAGAAGAAACTGATAAATTGAAATTACTCTTCAAAAGCTTAATATCACAAACAAAGCAATACACATTCACCCATTTAAAGGTTTTCATGAAAAAAAAACTTATTGAGAACAAACTTCCAAGATATCTTCGACTCGGTGCATTTTTGATGCAATTTGTAAGAGAAGCCATGCAACAACAGCATAGGGTTGCCCTTGTCTGGGGATAATTTCTTGGTTTTTTGCTGGGTCTGTGGGGTCTGCGGGAAATAAAGTAGATTTTTTTCATTTCTTTAGTTGAAATACGATTTAATATTGTTTTTATCTTTTGAAAATTTTTACAAAATTTAAAATGTAATTAATAAAATTAAAGCTATGACATTTGAAGCCACAATGTTGCATAACCTTTTGAGCATTTTCCTCCTTGTCAGCGGTGGTGGTAGTGGTGTCAGAGATAGTAGTGGTGGTGTCAGCGAAGGTAGTGGTGGCGATGGTTGGTGTCTTATTCAATGTCTTAGCAACTTCTTTCATTCCTGAAGTTACAATACTAGTTTATAAAAACCTTCAAATGATAAACTTAAAAACTCAAGCACATAAAGCAAATGAACATCAAGCTACAGTCAGGTTGATAATGATGACAAGAGTGAAAACAAGGCAACAAACCATTTTTAGACGGGCTAATAATCTTCACTGAACTAGCGGAGGTGATGTGCAAACGTGGTGATGATATTGTTTGATGTTGTTGCACTGAGGTGTTGAGGAAAACTTTTGAGCATCCATTTGGCAACAAAATATTTGGCTCAAAAGGTTGCAGAAGTTTAATTTGAATCTTTTCTGAGTTGATTATTTGTGCAGGTTGAACGGTGAAGCCTTTTTTAATAAGAATGAGCCTCTTTTTTTTTGAACTGGATGAGGTGTTTGTAGAAAATGCTGGTTTTTTTTTAGATTTTTTTGAGTTAGTTTTTCTGGTTGTTCATTTGGTTGAAGGTGTTGTTGGACCGTTTTAAAAAGATTTTGAATTGTCTGTCGTTTCCGTTTTGGTTGTGTATTTTGTTGTTTTTTTTGATATTTTCGTTGGGCTGTTGACTGATTTTGTTGGTTTGCTTGATAAGGCTGCAATACATTCATATTACTTTTGTCTGAAACCTTCTCTTTTAATTTAACAAATAACAGTTGCTTCACTGGCTCTTGTTGTTTTTGAAAGTACTGAAAGGCTTGCGAACTCTGTTGTATTATTCGCGGAGTTTGTTGTGTTGCTTGTTGGTTTTGTTTAACTATCGGGGAGTCTTGTGGAGTATGTTGAAGTTGTTGGTGGCTTACATCGCTTACACTATTATTTTCAACATCAATATTAATATCACCATCATCATTATCATCAAGATTGCTAGCATTTTGATTTGTTTGCATATTGCCTGAAGAAAGTTTTTGGAGAGAAAATGAAAGGATTTGATTGAAAATGTTTTCTTTATATTTAGCGCTGTTCACTGGACCTTCAAATGTTTAATATTTATTTTAAATGGTTAATTTTCAAGATATTTCTAACATAAGAATAAAAAAAAATTGCTTAAGTGTATGTTTTCGGTGCCTTCATTGCTTCTCAAACTATTCTTCAGTGATGATCTTTTCAATGTTTCTCTTCGTCGTTGAACACGCTTAGTGGGAATCAAATTGAGGTTATGAAAGGAAAAATGCTGATTGGTTTTTTATTTAGTAAATAATTTACGGTGCATGATTTTTCAATGAAAATGTTCGTGAATGAAATAAATTCAGTGATAAATTAAAAAGCATAAAGTTATATAAATTATGGACAAAAATTTTTAGTGACAATAATGTGATAAATATAATGTTCGACTTGAATGACAATATTTAGCAACCTTCAAATGATAATTCTGTAGATTTGTATTGCTTTTGGTGTCCTGTCTCTGAGCTAATCTTCTCCCTTTAGTTGGATGAAGTAAAATAAATACTTGGCATAAGCAATGCGTATGTATAACTATATTAGCCATATACGAAAACAGTTCAAATCAAACACTCCTTCGTTAATTGAATATCGAAGCCTTTTCTAAATGCAACTACGTCTAACCTCATAAAGTTGGAACTATGAAAATGATATACAATGGTGAAGAACTCACATCATCAAGTGTCAATACAAGTGTTTGATTTGAATTTTTCAATGTGTCAAAAAAGATGAATAAACTCAGTGATAAAACTTTTAGGCACCTATCGCTACTTTTAGCATTTCATTATCTTCCACATTGGCTGGGTGGTTGTGTTCCTGCCGCTTGGTGATTTTGGAATCTTTGGTCGTTAGCAGACCACGGCAACCACCTCTGTAACACCTGCATATCACAGTTCATAAAGTTTAAACGAAATATTAAGATAGCGTTTGAGATGTTACTCAGGAATCCAATAACCCGTCTAGGTTACTAATTTTATCTTCTTCCCCCATTGACTGTTATATCAGCAAGCTTTTATCAGAGAAGGTTCCTAGAGCAAGCTCTTTATGAGCGAGTTCTTCAGACCAATACTCAAAAACCTTAGCTACATGAAAAAACATGAAACACTTTTACTTAGATTTGACTCCAGCTATGATCTCTAAGTCAAGCATCACCAGTCCTGGGCAAGACGTTTAGGCCTGCTAGTTGGTGGGGCTGCTACCCTTTCAGAGTACAAATCTAAACGACCCTTCCCTGCCCTCCAGTAATCCTTTAGGGTTACTACTTTTATCTTTTTCCAAGATAATTTTTTGGAGGACCCACACAGACTGTTTCATCAATCTGCTCTTATCAGGCTAGGTTCTTAGGACAAGTTCTTAATGTGCAAAGAAACATCCTAAGACCAACACTAACGGTCTGATGATGAAGATAGGGTACGTTCCTAATCTAAACGGCAAAACATGGGGGTAATAAAAAAAAAAATTCAATCATTAGTAATATTATTACCACCTCAATTTTGTCAATTATTTATATACTTTTTGTATTTATATAACGCGCTTTCCCCAAAAACCAGTATATATTACATAAATCAATAATTTTCTTTTAGTTTTTTTTTAAACATAAAATAATATTTCATAAGATCATGTTGAAAACAATATGAAAAAGGTAGACTCACTTCTATGAAACCCACTTGAGACTGGTTTTGAAGTTGAAACGGATGCTGTACGAGTAACCCTCCATCAACAAAATGGGGTTGCCATCCAGTGAGGTTATTATCTCTACTTTCTTCTCATTTTGAAGCTGTGGTATGGATGGTGGATCAATTGTTTAATGATAAAATGCCTGATGATCAATGTGGTTTCAAGTATTTTTTAAACTACAGTGGCATTCAAAACTCATCAAGTCCCAAACAAGACCCTTCGATATAACCTTAACCAAGGTTTTTCTGTCACTATCATTATCATTTTATTATTGGCGGTATTTTTTCTTTTTCCAGAAGGTCACTCACCTCTTATTGTCCTTTTTCGTGCTTCTTCTATTACCAAACTAAGTTTATGACAATGAATTTCCATCATGCTTTTTTAAGTCATCTTTGGTCCTCCCTTCTGAATCAACCAATGTTTGTTTTTATTATCTTCATTACTTAACTTGATTTATTTCCTATTTTTATATTATTTTTATGGAAATTTAGATTTTTGAAATGATTTAAATGAACATATATATATTTCAAGCACTATATTAAAAACCAAAAATAACACGAAACAAACTCCAACCTCCATACAATCCGGGTGAGTTTGGCACATTTGTAATGGATGTTGTAAGAGAAGCCATCAAGGAGCAGCAGAGGGTACCCCTGCAGGAATGTCACAATCTCCAACTTCTTCATATGCTGAAGCTGTGAAATGAAAATAATGTTTCAATTGATAATCACTTCAAAAGAATAAACTCTGGCTAAAGACTCTATTTCTATTATTTCTCATGAATCTCATAAGGAATGATGTAAGTGAACATCCTTGGCCTCTCAGACTCCTACATTATTACCAATAACAAGATCTTGCAAGCAGGATGTATCCACATTATGTGTGATCATCGTTTGATAAAATATCTACAATCAAACACTAAGAAATAGGTTTTTCATTCTTGATGTTTTTGACAACGATGTATGAACTTGCAGGTTTTAAATTGTTCAAGCCTGGTTCACAAGGTGACACGTGGCAAATACTTTAATGACAACTTCACATGAATCACCAATGAAGATTCAAAACATCCAATAAAAAATTTATGACAATAATTTAATATTAAATCCCACGACCAACTATCACATATCATGGATGTCTTAAAGATTTCATCAAAAATGCAGCTAGGTCTTGGTACAACTATTGACCCATGGTAACCCTAAATGGCACTCAAACTCCATTGTAATGGTACTCATATCTCTGACGACCTCCATCATATCCTCCTTCTTTTCAGATGCCAATGCAGTAGATGTATTTATGTTGCATCAAAATAATATTCAATCTACAGCTTTAAACTAATTAAAGATTATAATTGAAGCTTAGAGTGGCGTAAGGACCTTATCCGGGTAGTTCTGCAGATCCCCATACATGATGATGGCAGCTTTCTCACTTGATGTGGCAGCTACAGTCTATTTTATCCCTTCAGTTGGTTAATAAATTCTTTAATGAAACCAAAACCAATTATTATTCAGTTCATCTATTGCAAATTGCTATCTATGCAGTTGCAAGTTGTACCTGGCGAGATCAAATTGGCGATGTCAACTATATCTTCGTTATATTGAAATTCCTCTTCACTGCATTGGGACGCCTGTGAAAACTTATCCATTAGGGCTCTCCGCTGTTGAACACGAACAGCCTTTAGCAAAGATTTCGCTTTGGGTAAGACTGATTCCATCTGCCAAGTAAAACAGGTGTAAAACAAATTATATAGCTCAAAAAATGTGATTTCATATGACCGCGTTAACAGGCTTTAAAATCATGATAACTTCTCAATTAAAAATATATGTTTGAAAAAACCTTCAATTTTCCAATATTTTCAAAAAGCCGTACAAGCTTAAGTTTTGACGTGTCTGGGTTTTTGAGGGCCTAATGTATAGTCATAACCACAGCATATCAAAACCTCTTTTGGGTATTTCTTCAACTCTCGACGTATAATGGCACTTGGTCCCTCGGTTGAATTCAGTGCAGCCTCCCTCAGGGCTTTAATAACAGTTATTTGATAGTTTTTGTAAATTCATCAATTGTTTTGTGAATTTATTATTTGTTCAATCATGTGCTTTGAAGATATCAAAGATTTTGACAGCTTTGTCTTTATGGCAAAAAGCTGCAGCACTTCTGAAAGTTTAACACTTGAGTAATCTTATCCACCTTTGCTTCTAAGATTTGACTATCAAGTATAATCACATTTTGACTCATTTTTCGTGAAAAATTACCATAAGATTATAAAAATGAGTATCAAAACTATACAGTTTCAAGCTTATATTCTAGGAAAACCCCCTGAAAACAGAAGGTTGGCATCTAGCAGAAAAAAGTATTCGGCCTTTGAAAAAAACTGTTCAAACACTTCTGCCTCTGCTCTTGTGAACATGAAAAAAGAAATATTGCGTCTTGAAAAAACCTTTTCAAATGGTGCAGCAAGTGTAGAACCCCAAGCAACCTCAGACTCAACCAGAGATTTTAAAGTTGGCACAAAACTGCAGAAAGACATTAAAAACCACTCCTAAGAAATTCATGACTGAATATGACCAATGAGTAATCAAAATATAAATAAATCTGTATAGATCAAGCATTCACAGACCTATCATGGCCTTCAACTTCTTAATCTTGTTTGGATTGGGTGGGTGGTTGTGCTCCATGATGTTGAGAACCTCAGACTCGTTGGTTGTCACCTTGCTGTGGCAACCTTCCTTATTCATGGAACATCTGTCAATAATAATTTATAATTTTAGATGGAGTGTAAGATTTAAGTTTTTCTTAATGTTTATTTAAAAAAACATATAGTTCCCTTCATCAATTAGTTATGTCTGTTTTTCTGAGAAAAGATTCAAACTTTTCTGAAAAGAATCCTCTTTTACCCAAAACTTGTTGATAGTCCTAAACACTGTGTCTTTCTGAATCGATATATTGATGAAACTCATTCAAGAGTGCACCTCATCATGTTTCACTTTGACTGAGTCTCACAGATCCATCACAAGTTGTATGCAAACTACCTTTATACCCACCTTACCACATGTATGAAAATTTTATTTGGTCACATCTTATTTATGAGAGCATTGCGCCTAATAAGCTTGATAGAGTGCTAGTTTCTGATAGGATTTTGAGCTTAAGCCTGGTACTCTCTTCTTTCTATTTTTTTGTTTCTCAGTCAGATCTTTACAGTTCATTTCAACTGTAAACTCAGCCAAATTTACTGTACAGGCCGTTTATTAAACAATTTATATTTATTTTCACCAAATTTATTTTCAATTTAGCGCTACCTTTGGATTATAGGCTTATCAAAGAGGTTATTGTTGGTAATGCCAAAATGGATGTAAAACCGAAGTTTTGCTACCTTGGTGATATGTTGTGTGCAGGTGGAGGTTGTGAACTGGCAGTTATCACCAGATGTTCATTTGCCTGGGGTAAATTTAAAAACTGTTGCCCATATTGACCTCTAAACACATCACCTTGAAACTTCGTGGCAAATTATACACATCTTGTGTGCGTTCTGCCTTGTTATATGGCAGTGAAAACTGGGCTCCAACAGTTGCTGTTTTGCAAAGGCTACAGCGCAACGATAGGTCTATGATCCGATGGATATGTGCCGTTAAGCCAAAAGATAGAAGTTCATCATCAGTTTTCCTCACAAAACTCAAAATCCCAGACATAAGGACGCTGCTACAGAGCCGTCGTCTTCGTTGGTATGGTCACGTGAGACGTTCGTCCATGTGTATCAAAGACGTGCTCGAACTTCCTCGGCCTGGAGGTCGTTCCCGTGGTAGACCAGCAAAAACTTAGTTGAGTTGTGTTGAAAAGGATATGGAATCCTATGGCCTGGAAAATGCGGATCCACTCAATAAAGCTGAGTGGAGAAAGTGTATTAGCCGACTGCTGTATATACCAGCTACTGGGACGGGACGCCTACAGCAATATAATCTAATATGGACATTATTATTATTCTATTATTAAAGGTTTTATTGATATGGTTGATTTGAATAAAAATTAAAAATCCTAGCTATATATACAGAATAGAATTCTAACCTCCATATATATTGCTTTCCCTTGGATCGACTCTTATACAAGTTGTATGAGAATCCATCCATAACCAACAGAGGGGAGCCTCTGTTTGAAGTAATGAATTCTAGTCGATTCTGATTCTGAAACTGTGGGATGAAATGGAGGGCCATATTATTTATAGATAAGATCTTATTCAAAGCTTTGTATTTAACAAACGCTGGTTTTTTTCATCAATCATCGTTTTGTGGCCTCATTTGTATAGCGTTAGGCGTGAAAACACACTGTGGAACAGATGTTAACTCATGACCCAACATGAGGTCAAACCTGGTAACTTCAGCTAATTATTATTCTACCAGCTGATTTCAATAATTTTTATTGAAAAGAACGTTTTGAGAATTTTAGTTTGCCAATGAAACTAGGAAGTTATTTTAATGACAAACAGTAAAAGAAAGTGTTTTTTTAAGTATAAAATTTCTTGAATTTCATGTCGATAAACGATTTGTACTCACATGTTTTTCATATTTTATAGTAATTTAAAATGCTCTTTAAACATAAAAAATATCAATAAATTTTAAATTATTTTTAAATCTTGAGTTAGAACATTGCGAACCTCTTTGAGGTAGTTCTTGAACTTTCTATGAATGAGGACACCTGGTTCTTGAGGCAGAGTAGGTTCAGTTTCAGTTTTATTTCAAAAAAATAAATGTGAATATTTGCATTAATAAATGAATAATCAAATTCCCCAAAATGAACATGATAGGACACAACACCTGATGGGGCAGTATTTGATGTCTCAGCTTCATCTGCCTCTGGCTGCTCTCCTGATGCTTTCTAGTCTTCTGGCGGTTGAGCCAACAGTTTACTCAGTCGTTCTTGTCGAGCAGAACAAATCACTGCTTTTATTTTTGGCACACACAAAATCACCTGTAAATCATATTATTATTTGATTGATATTTCATGAAAACATTTAAACTTAATGGTCAAAAGATATTTTAGTAGCAGTGAGCTAGCCAGAGAGAATGGGACAGGAGTGTTTTGGACACCTATATAGTTCTTCACACCAGTAGATGGACAATTATTTCTTCAACAGGCTGCTGAAATTCAGCATATAGACAGGAATCTAATCATTTATAAAGTTCTTTATAAGTTCCCATGTTTGCAACTAGTGTTGTGCGTTGTTTGAAGGAACCAACTTAAGATTCTGCACACCAACAGAGTTCATAATGCCTCGTAACACTTTATGTGGTCATGGCCAACAGTATATAGATAATGATGCTTAATGGTAATGAATATAATTTCCGAACACTAGTAAGTTTATTAAGATACGAAGCTTTTCGTTAACAACGTAACATTTTCAAGTATGAGAAACCGTTTTATTGATATTACTATGGCAACAGATAAAAGTTAATTCTAAACCCCATAATTATTGCAAAAATATTATTAAAATGAAAAAGTGACGTGCACTATAATGTAAATCAGAGATAATAAAAAAAGAAAATGTGTAAGCAACTCTAATAAAATAAGGCCTATTGTGTAACACCATTTCTAAATCAGGATAAATTCCTAATCTTGCAGTTCATGAATGTTGCAAAGATATATCATGAAAAGGACTATCAAGTAAATGAGAGGCAAAAAATAAGGCATATTATGGAACACTATTTCTAAATAATAATAAATTCCTTATGTCCTTATTGTTATTTAAAGTAGGGTTTTGAATTTTAATTAAGAAAGTTTCCAATATCCTCCTTTTTCTCCAATTTTCAAGGGCTCGCATCAAACTTCTCCACGAGAATTTATGTGTATGGTTCTTCGATATGTGTTTTGCTTACACATTTTCATTTTTTATTATCTCTGATTTACATTATAGTCCACGTCACTTTTTCATTTTAATAATATTTTTGCAATAATTATGTTGTATCTCTTGCTCTGCAATAGCTTTTAATGCACAATCGTCCGCAAAGAAAAGCTCTCTGTTTAGTGTGAACATCGGAAGTTATGAATTTTTTCATGGCACCGATACCTGATAGGAATGCCAAGTGAAGTAACATCAAAAGCTTTTGTCAACACTGCTACTAACATCAAGTTGAACAGTTTTAGAGCAAAGACACATTCTTGCTCTACACTGCTGATCACTTGGAAATGCTTCGAACTAGCACCATTGTTGAGCACTCTAAATGCCGAATACATAGATGTGATAAAATAATTCAAAATTTCTATAATTTTAATAAGCTCAAGTCGAATTTTGATAATATCTAGAAAAATTTTACAAAAACCTTCAGCAGAAGAAAAATATATTCTTCAATGAATAATTTCACCCGAATAAAGAAGTTTTTCTATTTATTTTATGAATTTTTGTCAAGCAATCAAATATGTTTTCGTAAGGTTGTGGCTTGTGTGTTTTGAATTGACTGCGCTATAGAACCACAGAAAAATGAGCGATGTTTTGTTTGTCCGTAGATGCTCTTCGTTCGCTGTTTTATAAATTCATCAATTTTTCGTTTTTTAAAGATGGATTTAGTTTATTGTGTAGATTGTAATTTTATTGTCACTTTAGTTAACTTTTCTAAAGATCATAAAAGGCATGAAATGAAAATTTTAAATGACTTAAAGGAAGAAAAAAAAAAAGAAATTCCTTCTTCTTTAATATTAGAATCTATTTTAAAAACGGATGAATATTTAGAAATGATGAAAAAACTCAAATTGGAAGCAGAAATAATGAAAGAAACTCTAGCGGATAATTGCATCATTTTGGTAAAAGAAATTCAAAAGCACAGAGATTTGGAGTTTAATCGAATAGATAGCCAAATTATAAATGTTAAAAATAAGCTTTCTAAAAAAATTGAACAAAAAATAATATTTGAAAATACTAAACAATCTGAAATTATCAAATATTTAGAAAGTGGAATAAACAGTAATGATACTAAAAAAATTGAAGATTTGAACAAAATTCTCAATCATAGAACTTTCACAATAAAAGATTTGAATCCAAATTTGAATTTGGAACTGGTTTCTTCCAACTCTGCCATAAAGAAGTTTTTTCCTTATGTAAATTCCATCAGTCCATCTCTTTCTGGTAATTTATACTCATTTTTATTTTTTCTTTTGCTTTAAGCACGTGAAATATTTTTATTTGAGCAAATTCATTTCAAACTTTATTCATATATAGAAACAAATTCATAATCTATTTTATTTACAGCCATAGTCAAAATTAGGGCTAAATATCCAAAGGTGCTTCAAAGGATACAATAACTGAGGACAACCAGTCACCAATGGCAACACAAGATGGTGTTTTAGAAACAAGTTCAAACCTCTCTGGTGCTTCTTCACAGGATTTCAGTGATTCTGTTGAACCAGACACTTGTAATTTTCAACTTTTTGTTAGAATTTGTATTTATAATTTAAAAATAAATTCATAATGATATTTAACCACAAATAAATTGTTTATGCTTTTAATTATTTTCATAAAAAGAGAAAAATGTAGTCAGAAATTCTATAAACTGATTGGAAGAAAATAAGTGCTTGAGAAAGAAAAATGGAAATTAGGAGTATGTATACAATCAAAAATTGAGTAAAAATGACCACTCTCAGTATAGCAGACACTAGATTAAAATTTTTGGCATCTATCTTATTTGTAAGAATTATATTCTTAAAGCAGAAGTAAAATTTATGGTTTTTAAGCACAACCATGGCATAAATCAGGCCATTCTCTGCACAATGGCAATATAACTGCATTTGAATTTTGGCATTTATCCATGAAAATGTTGATAGTCATTGATGTTTCATGCGTCAATTTTTATCTTTAATTATATTTACTTGTTGTTATTTCACTTAAGAATCAATGTCAAGTTTAAACATAATTTCCATGTTTTTTCTAAAGACTATGTTAAATTTTCAATATGTGTTGACGTGAGATTGTATTACATTGATTATAAAGGCTCTAAATAAAAAACTTCCATAAATATAAAAAACGTTACATCTTTCTTCACAGATAAATTAGAAGCAAGCTTTTACACACTGAAACAAAAGGGTCCTTATTTTCTTTATGAAGATTGTTGTTTCTTGTTTGCTTGTTACACATATGCTCGAAAAATAGACATCTACTCTAAATCTCAAAAAAAAATTTTCAAGACTATACCAACAACTTTCCAACCATGTTGTTTGGTTTCCACTGGAAACAATATATATTGCTTGGATGTCACACAAACTTTTCTATACGAGATTGATGAAAATCTAAAAGAAACCAAAATAAAGCTCAAAATATATCCTCATTTCATGTATAAAAACCAAAGTGGTGACATCATCTTGGTATCAGGAAAACATGTAGTATGTTACAATGTAGCCACCAAAGATTTGCTTCCTGTCAAGGGCACAGCTAACATTGGTAATGTGCATCGTTGGTGGCCTTTAGGAAAGTTTTCTATTGCTGAGATTTGCAAAAATAAAAAGTTTTTCCTTGTAAAGATGATAGATACTAAAGTCATCAAACAATTTGACTTGCCGACAAGTGGTGCTAATAGGTTGTTCATAGATTTTGATGGCCATAAGATGGTTTGCGTGTTGAATAAGGACACAAATACTTTGACTCTTTTTGATGATGATCTTAACGTCATTGAAAATATTTCGCTGAAACTATATCCTAAAGAAGATATAAAAAACATTTTTTTTGAAGACCATGGTAAAATCATATTGATCCTATACAACAAACAATCAAGTGTTTGCAGAGCTCTTAAATATTATGATTTTTTTGTACAAGCTTAATTTTGAGTGAAATTCACTGACATTCAAATGAATTGTAAAACATTGAAAATATATATTGACTTGAAACTTTTTCAATTTTCTCACGTCATCCGTTTTGATCATTTTTAATATTTCCAAAAGTATTTAAAATTCTCATTATCAATTTGGCACTTAATGAAATCATCAATTATGTCTTGGTAAGACCATTTCATCCCAACTGTCCACTATTTATTCATGCATGATAATGTTCTTGTGAATGGTATTGTATCAAACACTAATGGCTTGTTGGAAACCGCACAGTTTTTCGTAAGACTATCTCATGTTTTCAACTTTAATTTGTGAGTTAATTCCACAAGAACTTTTCTTTGTTCTGGATTTTAATATAAGTTTAGTATCATCTAAGGATGCCCTAGTCAGTCTAAAAGTCCTTTAATTAAATTTCCATGTTTAATTAGATACAATATGAATTTTAAGATAATACTATAGAGAAAAAATTATATTTTAAGCCTTTTTATTAGTTTTAGCATGGAGAAAATATATATTGTAATTTTCCTTGATTTGAGTACTGTAAGTTTTCTTATTCTATTAATATCACTGAATCGACCCGCATAGCTCAGCTGGTTAGAGAATTACGCTAATTATCTAGTGACCGGGTTCAATCCCGGGCGGGCCAACAATTAAGTACACAAAAAGTAGTGCCCTGGGAAACATCTGTTGAACTGATGAATCCCTAATATGGGGACTGATGGTCGATCTGAAAAATACTAAGCCTAGTGATAGTAATAGAAACAATTTTACAATTAATGGTAATAGAAAGATAAAAAATTTTAGGCTATACTAAGCCATCGATTTATCTTATTTAAGTTGAACAATGTCAAAATATTAAGATATATCCAAGCTATAAACTAAACGAATTAAGTCTTGAAAATTTTCTTTTGTCTATGTAACCATACCGGTCTTTCACTCTACCATTTAATCGTACTAGGCTATTGATCTAGAGTACCGGTTTGCACATGTTCTGCCATGTCATTTATGAAGAGTATGGCACTACCCACGAGTGGTTTTTATTTTTGAAAATTTGTATATCATCAAGAAAACTAAGCATTTATTTGTACATTGGGACCAGTGCAAAACATTTAAGTTGATAAAAAAAAACTGATTTTAATTAATTTTCTTGAAGTTTTTATGATAATTTACCACAAGTGGATAAAAAATAAACCAGACTTTTTCACAAATCGATATAATGCTTTTTTTCACGGTTCTCTATACACACGTGATTCCGCTACTTTCCTTGTGGAAAACGAGATTTTTTATACTGCTGCTTCTCATTCAGATTTAACTGAAGTAATTAAATTTCAATTTTTCATTTACTTAATTAAGTACTTTTTAAAATTTATTTTTAAAAATACTAAATAAATACATGATTCACTCAATTGAAAATATTTTTAAGAAAATCGATGGATAAAAATTTTAAGAAATGAAATAGTAAACTAAACTGTAAACTCAAGTATAGATACACATTTGCGAAACTGTAGCGCGGTCCTAACAACGCCAAATGTTAACAAAAAAGGTGAGATGAAATTGCATTGGTCCAAAGATTAAGCGGTATAAAAGGAGTTGGAAATACGAAATCACAGATGTTTTTAAGTTATAGATTGCTGATATGGAAATCCATTAAAGAAGAAAATAGTTAACTCGATAAAACTAATAATTCGAAAAAACACGATTTTATATTTTTAACAAATAAATCTTATTGAATGTAAAGTTTATGATTTGGGAAGACCTAAAGATCAAGCCGAGTTGACGAAAATTTTTATGATATATCGGTAGTACAGAACATGAAGCCAGAAGAAAAATTAACAGAATATTAAATGATATTCAACATGAAACTAGATTCAAATATATATCTGACAAGGGCAATTGTATAAAACAGACAGTTACAAAAGGATACGAGACGCAGCAGAACTTGGAAGCATACATTTAAGGAGTCTGCATCCGGGAGGCAGAGAGGCTGTACGTAGAGACTTCAGAAGAAGAGTTGGCATAAAAGACTGAAGCTTGTTTTGTCAAGGCGCATGTCACCATTCCCCTGTAGTGGTTTTGAATAGTTTTAAGTTGTGATGGATCATATTTATCAAAGTAATAACTGAAGATGATTTGTATCATTTTGATCTATAAAAACGGTACTTATTAAAAAAATTGAAAAAGCATAAAGCTGAAAATTTCAACCTATATGAAATTATAAAACAAAAATGTAAATAAAAGGCTATTAATTCTTGAAAACACTCTAAACTCCCTAAATCGAAGCTTAAATAGATCAACACATTAGAATGATGCTCACAGAATATTATCCTTTCTGATCGTCTGCGCCTTGATCTGTCTGCGAAGAAACGGGATGCTGAAGACATGGGTCTCTCCCAGGTTCGTCGTCAGCATTAAACACTTCTCGCTATACGCAGAGTCTAAGTTAAGTGATGTTTGGTTGATTATAGTATTGGTCTAATTAGATTCTACTGCTTTAAAAGTCCACAACGTAGGGTTGAAGTAACCAGTCTAAATCATCAATACAATCGATATTATTCTGTATCAATGTTTTTTTCAAAAGCCAAACAATGAAATGAATATAATTTCAGAACACTGGTTAGTATATAAAGATACGAAGCTTTTCATACTTGAAAACGTTACTTTGTTAACGAAAAGCTTCGTGTCTTAATAAACTAACCAGTGTTCTGAAATTATATTCATTTTATTGTGGCTTTTTATTAAAATTATTCACCAAAACGTTTGAAATTAGTTAACCATTATGACTAAGGAGTGTAAATTACTTTAAGGTAGGTGAATTTTTTATTTCATCTTATATAAATTATATCTATCTTTCCAGAAGCTGCGTAGTTTTAATAATGCATATTAAAAAAGATAAAAAAATTTTATATCGATTTATTACAAGTAAATATCGTCCATAGAGGTAAAAGAAAATGTCGATACCAGATTTACTGTTGAATCGGCAGATGGCTGTTTTTCTGATCTTGGCTCCCTCGTGGGCTGTCATCTTGTACTTCTCCTTTGCTGAGAGGCTAGGCAGGCTGAAAACCTGATGGTGATGATGATGATAATAAGAATAAAAACAATAATAATGATAATAAAACAAATAAAAACGATAATAATAATAATAATACTTATTTTTATTACTATTGTGAAAAAACTATAATGCTACGAGTATATACGATGAAATTTGTGAATCAAAACGGATGTCTGGCATATATCCATACATACATATATACATACAATAAGAGAAACAGGAAAAAAATTGTTCGAAACAATGGTAAACAGTATTTCTGTGACGACTCAAAAACTAAAAAATATAAATCATTGCGTGGTATATAGGATTTATTTGAGGTATAAAAATTTTTGTGAAAGAAACACATTATACATGTTTTGGTGGCAACCATCATGAATGGTTTTGGTATTGAGCTTAAAAATAGAACAGTTTCAGTTAAATTTACTTTTTGAGCAAATATGGAGGTTAAATTGTTTTTGATATTCAGTAGGAATCATTATCAGACAACTTGAGGTGGTTATGAAGGACAAATTTAATATTAAAATTTATAAGCAATAACTAGGTGCTATTACCGTTTTAACGTTTGTGGTTCTAACTAGCACGATAACATTTTTGATGAGTTCATTATGGAATGACCCTCAGAAAAATAATGGCTATAAATGTACCTTCCTATCCACCACATATTCTCTCACTTGAAGATGATATTCAACAAAAAGATCTTTGTTAATATAGGATCAAGACGAAAGATATATAGAAAAGCTTTGTGTAAAAGAAAGTATAAAAATTTTATCGTGTTTCCTAATTCACAGTCAAAACTGTGGTCTTCTTACTCACCAACCTTCACTTGTTCTTCAGAGCAAATGACGACGTTATGTGTGGTGCTTTCGGACGGTTTCTCAGGCGGTCTTTCGATCACATCGATGCTCAGTACAGGAGCGTGGTGCCTTAAATGCACCTCTTTCGCTGGCGGGGTCGTATATGGATATGTTTGCAGAAATAAACCTTGAAATAAATTTTATCGGAAAATTTTAATATTGTAATAATTTAATAAAAAACAGACTATAAATAAAATATTATGACAAAGCAAATGATGAAAAAAAAGATGACGACGATATAACGCCCAAACGCAAGCTAGAAACGCACACTAAACAATTACAGCAGCTAGAAACCTAGAGAACTGATGACTTCCTCGTCATTCCTCAAGGAAGGTTCAGGCACTACCAGCTGATGGATGTACACCACTCCTGCATTAGTGCCCGCCCAGAAGGTGGCTGTGAGACTGGTGGCTGTGTGAGGATGTGGTGGGTTGGTTGTTTACATATGTTCTTCACAATTATAGTTGAATCATTGCAAAGATTTTTGTTGCTTGTGTGGTATATACCATTTATCACGTGTAAAAAGTCAATTTGATAGAAAGATTTGATAACAAAATACAACTTAAAAGTGTACAGAATTCATCAATGTATAATGTCTTGATGATCCATAAAGGTGAGGTTGGATGAACTTAAAGTTACTAATAATATTGGGAAACTAATTTCTGCACCTCTATGAAATCTCTCCCCGATCAAATAGCATCTTAGACCACCCACCATTAGTATTCAAAATGAAAAAACTATTGTTTGCATTCCTATGAGATTGAACTTGATAATATTAACATTATTCAAATTTTTATTAAGTTGTCTTCACTCCTATGAAACCTCTAATCGACCGAACACATTCCACCATCAAAACGCCCACCATTAATGAGATAGGTTTCTGCAAAATAAAGACTTTTCACCACTGAAGCTGTTACGTCATCAGGCGATCTTGCTTCTACGGCTCTGTAAATGTTGCATATGATTTACTGCAAAAAACAACGTGCTTCTTATAGACGTCATCCAATCAATTCTCCGGTTTAAGCCCCCCATCATTATCATCATCATCATCATCATCATCATCATCCTCATCATCATCATCATCGTTGCAGGTGGGTTTTCATGCTAGTATGGGTTGAGCAATCCCTCCATCACTGACGTAGTTAATACATGCAGCTTCTGAGCCACAAAACCTCATGACTCATAAATTAATCGATTAAGAGATGGATGGAACCAAGGGTGGAACCACCTCTCAATGGGCTTAGGAGCATCAATGTCGACTGCCGCCTGCATTGTCTTCCTCAATTTCTTCCTGCGAAAAGTTCAAAAGCTGTGAAAATTAATTTCTAGGCAAGTGATATAGTTGATCAAAAGGAAAAAGTCAAAATTTATATCCTGTTATCTTTAAATAATGTAAGGCTAAGAAAACAAAAAATATCAATTCAATATTAATGGTAAAACACTCGAAATTTATCATTGAGACAAGACTACGAGGCACACAAGACCCAAAGGACCAACTCGACACTCTTGCTCCTTCTGCTCCTTAGCCTTCTGAAGGACTCCCTCAGTGACTTCTTGAATGACTTCCTTCTCGACATCCCCTCGTTTCCTCCTGATAGGTCTGTGAACAATTTTTGTGATTTTTTGCACGTTAGCATCATGTTTTGTACATAGGAGCATTAAATAGTGCAACCCGATTTGATGAAGAGCTTTAAAATACAAATATTGGAAAGTTAATAAACAGTTTTTTACGATTATTTAAGAAAAAATTTTCGATTTTCTATGAGAGCAAGGATGGTCATTATGGATATGTAAATATGTATATGTTATAAATGAATAAACTAAAACCTGAGGGTTTTACTGTGCATTTGATCTCAACAAGTCGACACTCCTGGTAATCGACCACCGCAAAGCCGTGCTCGGTTCCTACCGCTATCCTGGTGCCATTTTGTCAGAGTTAAATTAGAAAATGTTTCATTCGGTGGTACTCGAGGCACTTTCAAAATATTGGTACCAAAACACACTGAAGAACGGATGTTAAATACCGGCCCATAAACAGGATCGAAACCAGATTATGTGGATACAGACTTTCAACTAACAATTTAGCGACGGTATTATATATCAAATGATTATAACTTATAAAAAATATTCTCGAATGTAATGGCAACTATTTATAACGTTATATATATGCATATGAAAATATGTATGCAAAAACATTAAAAATGTGATTCCTGAAGATTTCATTAGAGATTTTGAAATGAAACCACTTGAACAGCATAACATTTAAATATAATTGAAATATAAAATTCACAAAAAAATTTACGTTTCCTTGTTCAACAAACAAAATATGTTCAAACAAAATATGTTCAACAAACAAAATATGTTCAACAAACAAAATATGTTCAACAAACAAGATATGTTCAACAAACAAGATATGTTCAACAAACAAAATATGTTCAACAAACAAGATATGTTCAAGAAACACAAGACTAACAATCTCCAATTGGAGCAAACAGTGATGGCTGTGAAGGCAGCGGGTGGGTAGGCCTGGGCGATGCATTCCACATTGAACAAGCAGCTTTGAGGAGTCTTTTTGGTGCTCATCGCTTCATGCCCCTTCCAGGAATAGTTTCTAGAACGTTCGTCTATGAAACTCATTCGTACAGCTTTCCTTCGTTTCTTTTTATTCTTATTGTTGTTTTCGTTGTTTGTATCTCCTTTCATACTAGCCACCACCACCTGACCGGCTGCCCCAGCTACCACCAATACCCTGTTTGCAGTACAAAAGTCTATTTTCTTGATCACCAGACGGGGATCGTCGCTGTAAGGATCGTAAGTACCCACCTGTCAGTGAAGTCACATTCAATCATCACAAACTATTGAGAAATTATAAATGCTTATTAAATCATATAACTATCTCTCAAATAACTAATATTGAAACGACCCATAAAAGACACAGGCACCTTCCTAAAAGGAGGCCAGTCAGAGAAGTCTGCATCGTCCTCGCCTGCCTCTGAAGGCAGCTGAAAGAGTCCGCAAGTGTTGAACTGACTGATGTACGTTACTTCGGAAGGCTTCGTCACTTCCCATACCTTCACCGAGCCATTCTCGTGCCTGACAACAAGTTTTGAATGATAAGGGTCCAACAAGGGTATTAAAGTAGTTTTCAGTGAACTTTTTAACGCTCAGAAATTATTATAACTGCGAAAAGCACAAATTTAAAACATAATAATTCTACTAAAAACTTTATTTCAATCAACTTATACTTTTTTTTAATATTTCATATAGAATTAACATTTTTATAAGCTCCCATCACAACCATGGAAACGAACGTAAAACGATGATGATGAAAGATATATGAGAGGTAGGTACCCAGTGAAGAGAAGCGTGTGTTTGTTGGCGTTGTGAGGTGCTGTTGACCGAGTGAGGTGTCCTTCCAAAGGCCATGCCTGCGAAAGAATTTTTATGTATGCAAAAAATATGAACCAATTAATTAAACGCATGAATTGTAATTTGTAAGCAATTACGATTATGAACTCAATGGTGTGAAAGTATGTTACGAAAAATTTCTACTAAATTCTCGTGGTTTGTTTTAGTTCGAGTTTTAACATAAGTTGTAGCGCCGTGTGAAACGTACCTACAGTGCTAGTAAAACCAAATTTGGACGACTGATGGTCGATGTGCATGCATTTAGTTTTAGTGTGAACTTTAAGATGAAGTTTGTTATAGAAATACATTTTTCCAAATTAATTCATAATTTTAAATGAAGTTTAAACATGGTGGTATTAATACCAAAATAATTAACTTTTATCAGTAATTAACTTGATAATTAATAATTAAATTCAATTAAAATTAGTATGAAAAATTTTATTGACATTCAAAAAATCCAAAAATGCGCGAACTTTTTCCGAAAATAATCTTGCTTTTTCTTCATCTTCATTGGTCCTTAGTGCTTCCAACATATCATCGTCAACTTCTTCCACAACGTGCAGGCATGTGAAAGCGCTAGAATGCAAGATTGCTAAATAAGGAAGCCTGAAACAAGGCCAGTTTGGGGATGAAAGGTCTATGGCTACAAACTCATGTTCGGCTAGAATGAACAAAGCTGGGGAAGCAAACGGTTTTTTGATTTAAATATTGGATATATAAATTATTGAAACAACAATTTTTTAGTTGAATCTATTATGAAACTAAAAAATAATAAAAACCAGAAAATAGAAAAAAAAATTTAAAAATAACTCTTAAGAGTGTATAAAAAAAATAAAAATTATTTTAAAAATAAATGCAAACAAGCAAGCACAAACTATATAATAAAATTTCAACTATATAAGTATACATCCCTGAATAATGCATGAACCTAAATCTATCCATTTCTAAAAAACCAATAAATAACCAACAAATTGAACCATCAAACTATAATAAATAAACTCATTTTTGTGAACATCCTTTGATAATACTTCGACCTACAAGAAGCTTCGGTGAAATCAATAAATTTTCAAAACAGGGTTTTGACTTCAACATCAAATAACGTATTAACAGCTTTCTAAAATAACCAAGACCCTAGCCAACCTAGAGCCTGCGGTTTGTTGATGAGAACAAAGTCAAGAACCTTGGTGGTTACCTCAAACACCACATGCTTTTCTCCCTGCATAACTGTGACGGTGTGTCTGTCTCCAAAGGTGCTTCGAGGCATTCCCCCACTGAACACCAACATCTCGTCTAATGGAGCGGTGTGTGTGTGTGTGTGTGTGTGTGTGTGTGTGTGTGTGTGTGTGTGTGTGTGTGTGTGTGTGTGTGTGTGTGTAATATTATGGGGTAGGTTGGCAATTAGTGAATAAGGAAGTGAGTAAAAAAATGCTATATAATAATATATATTATAAAATAAAACAGAAAATTAAAAAAATGTGATCCTAACAAAAAATTAACAAAAAAAGATTAAGCCATAGAAACAACAACAAAATGAAGCAACAGACAAGAATACAAACCCGTGTTAGACACATCATCCTCTTTGGCATTCCCCCCACACCCTTCATCCACCCCTATTTAAATGGTAATCCTTATAAGCTAATCAATCGATCAAACTATTTATAAAAATTTAATGCTTCAAACAATCAACGTCCAACAGCCCAAAAAATTCATTAAAAGTTACAATAAGTACTAGTTCAAATACTCCTATAACTCCCAAACACTATGCTGATGTGATTATTATTATTATTATTATTATTATTATGTACTTTTTCCACAGCTGAGCCGGTTATCAATGTGGTATCGAATTTTTTACAAAAGTCTAGAGTGACCAAAGTTTAATTTTTCTGACTCCTTTCCAGCACTTTTTTCAATATATGCCCACCCTCAGTAAAGCTGATTTTTGTTTAGTCTCAAAAAACAATAAATTAAGGATAATTAATTAACTTATTTGTTATTGCTCTTAAAGTTCCTCTTACCACTAAATTATTGTAGTCTTGACAGCCATAAAATAGATTTTAAGCCATAAAAACAACAGCAAAAATGAAAATGACACACAATACAAACTCGTATTAGGCGCGTCATCTTCTTCATCATCATTCTCACATCCTTCATCCGCTTCTGTCTCACCAACAGCTGGCACGACCGTGCTGTCAAAGGATGGACCCTGCTTAGAGACAGCTCCAGCTGGGGTGGTGTGGTCGAATGCGGCAGGTGTGCTTAAATGTGTTATCAACTTCTTTATACTCTTGCATGGAAAAGGACCTGTGTTGAAGGTGTTTTGAAAGCAGGTAATGATAAAAAAAAATTTTTTGTTCAATCTGAATTCATTTCGAATTGATCGATCAACTGAGTGGTCAAAAAAATATGTGTTACTTGATTCAAGCCAAGCAAAACGACCAAAAATGTCCTAAAGTTAGCAAATACGGATCAGCTTACTATGATAAAGTTTGTGAATATTACGCTAAAGTTGTTTATATTATTATTATTTTTTCAGTAAAATTCAAATTATGAGGATTTATAAGAACACGTAGAAACAATTTTTTATTTAGCTAAGACATCTATGGTTTTCCGTTTAAATTCTCTACTTTTCTCTACAACTTTGCTAATGAATTATGACAAGGTTTTACTTGTTGAAAATTTTAGCTAGATAAAAATTTTTTCTACGCGTTCTTATAAATCCTCATAATTTGAAGTTCACTGGTAAAAGTCAATTTTACGAAAGAACATACGATGTCTTTAAAAAACTATTATTATTATTATGTCAAACCATAAGGAGTAGTGGTGTGAGGTTCGTTGACTCTCCTGTTGCCTGACTGATTCTTTTTGCGGTCAACCCTCCAAACGGAGTAACTACCGTTGGCGTGAGTGGTGATGAATTGCCTGTTGTTTGCCTTCAAGAACATACTCTCAATCACCTTTATTGGTGTGCGTATATGTCATGGTATTTAGTACGGTGTTGGTTTCATTCAAAAAAATAATGCGTATTGGATTACACTGTTTTGCGTGATTATTTTATTAAAATTCATCAAATTATAGCACTCAGTCTGAAAAGTATCATTCATGAATAATTTCAGACTTATCTAACATTATTAATTTGATTAATAACTTTTAAATAAATACAACACGTTTATTGGAATTTAAATATATTTGCGCCAGTGAAAACTACCAATAGGGCAGGCTAAACGCCAATTAGGAGCACCCTAATGGTTCTTTCAACTACTATTACTAAACTAAACTTTGAAAATACATCGTATTCTCAATTAATAAATTAACTCTGGAAATTTCTATATTATTTATATTTGTATAGCACGCAATTTACGATCAAAATTAGCTTTAAAAGTGCTTATTCACTATAAATATTGTCATTCAAAAATCACATGAACACCTGTGAAGTTTTATAGAAGTTGAGAGAAGTTTTGGTCGAGGTGTTGTACAAGGCGATCAGCCCTTTTTCATATGCAATCAGCATCTGTTATGGCAGATAAGATTACGTGTGCCTATTGAGAATTTCGTGGGAAATGATACCTCGTTATGAAGATAAATGAATGGAGTCGTAAAATAGTATTAATATAAAATACGTATTAATTACTAGCAATAGAAATATCTATATATAAATAGTAGACATTGAAGTACATGTATATAATATATACATATATATATACATATAGTTCATGGTGAACAATGTTTTAAGGATTTGAATTGAAAAAACTTAAGTTTTATTTTGACGAAATTTTAAGCTTTCCGATACCCACAAGATATCACCAGCAAATAATAGAAGCTCGGAAATTCTATCGTTTCCCTTATGTATGTTTTGGAGGCTAGCTAATCAAAATGAAGCCTAGTGTCTTAATAAAACATACATCAACGGTCGATTTTTGTTTAATTAAGGTATTAATCGATTATTAAAATTAATCAATAATACGCTAATTTAGTGATTTAATGATGAAAAAATTCAATACAAACTTTATTTTTTTCGTGTTGTCTTATAGCAACGACTTTTCCAACATTGGACACATCTCCTTCAAAGTAGCTGTAGATTTGATATGTTTTTAAATAAATCACGTCCCATTCGTGCTTCTCATCTATGGTTGTTTACTTAGTAATAACTTACTTTCAATATAATTTGAGCGTGCTATATAAATTTATAGAATAAATAAATAAAAAATAGATAGTATTTTTCAAAAATTATGTCTTAACTGCATTTAAAAAGGTTTAAGTACAATTAAATTCTTTCTTTTCATATATTTCTCAAATATTTCCTAAAATCTAAAAAATAGACTAAAAAAATTTCTTGATAGGTTATTTTTGCATTAACATATGAACTTCACTCATAAAAATTGGAGTAAATATTTTTCTATGTTTAGAATTTTATAAAAATACCATAAGTATAATATTTAAATAAACCATTTTTATTTATCATTAAAAACATAGCTTTGAGTGTTTTCATTTAAATAATATAAGCTTTCATGGATGCATTACAAATCGTGAGCGTTGATTAGCCAAAGAAAGCTTGGTTTCGATATATGTGACTTTTATGGGACAAGCATTGATAAAATTAAATTTTAAAAATATTAAGTTCCCTATAAATTTTTCTATTTTGTTGAATTTTGTCATATCCTTCATAGATCAGCACACTGATTAAATTTATAAAAACAACTGAAAATATGAATTGAATCATTCAAAAATATTAAGATAATAAATTGAATAATTTTGGAAAACTCGAATAAAATTAAACAGAAAAACATTAATCTAATAAATCATTAAAACAAAGTACTTTTTGGTGACATTTTCCTTAAAAATGGCGATCGGGGAGATTTTTTGGTCGTTCAGCGAAACAGCGTATATATTACCATTTTCACCCCCTATGTACAAGTGCTTGAAGTCTCTTGATACCAAGAAAGTGGATGGTTGGTTGATTCTGTCATACACAATAGTAGAGATGTGTGTATCATTAAATAGGTATCAAATAACGCATGCGTTAATATTAATGATATCATGTGTGTGGTATTATAAAATAGATGGAGTCGTGTTTGCGTCTAAAATTCCTGAAATTTTTGCTTATATATACCATTGAAAAGATAAATTAAAATGATTGAAAGATTAAAAAAAACATAAAAAACCGCAAACTTGGAGTCGAGGGAGAGGGATGAGTGGTGGGTGAGGTAGTGGTTGTGAGGGGGAGCAAGCCAAAAGTGCAGGCGGTTATCCTCCGAGTATGTGACTGCTTTTGACAGCTTCAAAACAGTTTTTACGTGGAATTTAACTTTAATTTATGGAGATTTTGAAATTATTTAAAAAACAAAGCTAAAATTTTCAAAAACCTTAGTCTAACATGATTTATTACTCTTTTTTATTAATAATTCAAATCATATTGCGCCTAAAAGCAATTTTATTTAATTAATAATAAAAACTAAATTCATATTAGTGTATTTTTGTGGAAAAAAATGGCGATATTAAGTTTAAAAAGTTTTGAAAATTGCATAACATTGAAAGATTAATAATTTATAATTTATAGACTTTTTCATTAAAGCTATATTATTTCTTTTAAGACCCAACAACTCTCACGAGAAATAAATTAGATTAAATAAATAGAAAAACAACAACTGAAATATAAATTTTGGTTGATGATTTTAATCAATAAACCAATCATTCAAAACAAAAATTTCCTTCACCAAAAGACAAGATTTATTAAATAGACAGTGGAATACTCGATTACAGCCTTGACAAATGTATCATTAAAACCTCAAAACCCACATTAACAACAAAGCCATTACAAACATACCTCCCCTATAAAAAAGACTTGCTCGATGGCTTCTTGGTCTGGTAGCTGTGAGCAGTAGCATTCCCCTGGGGCTCCATAACTTCAAAAATGTACAGTTGTCATTATTATTTATGTAAACATGTTAGACTTTACTGCTGTAAAAGTCCCAGTGACTGGGGTTAACAGCAGTGGATCTAGATCATTGATACTACTATAGCATAGTATTGAGGTATTAAAGTATCATTTATCATAACCATTCGTTATGATGTGATAATTAATCTTCAACACATTGACAATACATTAATTTATTGATAACATTATGCATTTGTCCTACAGAAGAGTTAATACACACAAAATTCTAGTGAAAATATAAAATGAAGACAGTAATAAGAATCTAAAATGAATAGATAAAAAAAAATGAGAGAATAATTAATACTAATGATAATTTCAAGTTGAATTTTATAATAAAATGAATGAAAAATTCAATGAGCATTGATTTATTTGATGAGTGGTATGATAAGTTAAATTTGGAGAATAAGCTCACATTTTTAAAAAGCCATCTTTTGTTCCTAATGCAATCATATCCAGATGTGGTGAATAACTGATGCAACTAGTGGTTCTAGGAAATCCATGATCTGAACCCTTGTTGAAAAAATTTTAACAATGTCATAGACTATAATTGTTTTTGAGGTTGAGATTAATCTAAATTTACTTTGGAAGTATTCATTTAGTATCAATTATGTGTGAATGAGAATAAAAAATTAATAAACAAGTTAGAACAATCAAATAATGTTTTTTGAAAAGAAGAAAATATAATACATTCCTGGGTATTGCTATAAACAAAAATAATTGCTACATTTTATATAAAAAACTGTTAAATTTAAAAAAATAAATCATGTAGTCACTTTTTGAAAGTGAAAAAGTTCTTTCTGAATCTTTATTCTAGCCTCTGATTCTTTCAGGTCAGCTTTTCTCAATCCAAATTTTCTCAACACATTATCCATTTTGAGTTTATAAAATATTTATTATAAAAATTAATTTTAATACTATTCATAAATAGATACAATCCAGTTTCGAAAGATATTTATATTTATTATTAAAAACTTTTATTTGATTGGGCTCTTATTATTAGCGGAAATGCACAGGTTATCGCGATGTGCAGATAAAGTTAATGAAATTTTTAAATTTCAGTGTTTTTCATTATTCCCCAACAATTTAAATACAGAATATTTATTTTCAAATAATGATAAAAAGTTCAACCCATTCATTCATTCATAATCACTAAAACAGATCCACGCAGGAAATGTTGTCTTGATTCTTTCATTCATAGCGATTTGAGTTGAATCATAGCATTCACCAGATAATTCTTGTTTCTCATTTTTTGTTTAAAAATAAGATAATGGGTTTTTGGTGAGACAGAGAGGTTGGTTATGGTACTTATGGAAGATCCGGCATTTCTCCCATATGTGAAATAGGCAGTGTTTTTAACGATTGATGCAAAAGGCGGTGAATGGTGAGAAAACGAAAATTGTTGTTCATGTTTTGTACTTCTCCACATTTTAACTTATCTTAACACGGTTATTAGGAGAACTTGTGGATCTTTCATGAGCTTACTTATGATCTTTTTTCTTTCAGACAGATTCATGAGTTTTTCAGGTCTTTGAACTGGCTTATGGCTGCATCAGCCTGTTTCTCTTAACTCTTATATATCGCTCTTTTTCGCATATCGCCTCTTATTTATGGAATTCTCTTCCATTTAATCCGCGTCTCTCGCCTTACCTTAAACATTTTCGCGAGCGTTTAAAAACGCATCTCTCTGCCGTAGTTCTTTGGGATACAAGGGCCTCTGCGCGCCTTACAAATGAATAATATTAATAATAATAAAAATAATGAAAAAGTACAATGCCTTTCAAGGATAAAATATTTTTGCTACAGAATTCTTTAAGCTTTGAACTAATTCAGACCACAACCATGTTTCTCCATTGCTCTATCATTGTGTTTCTCATCACTGTTGACTAAAGCATTATGTCGTAGCCATGCTTTCCTCACATTTTAATCCAAATGAGTGTGCTACTCACGGGTTTCTACTCGAACAGTTTTTACTTAAGTTAAACTCTCATTATCTGATAATGTGATTTCAACTTACGAAAAGCTTTATGTTATTATTCAGTTAATAAAAAATTTATATTCAATTTAAATGAATTTTGTTCTATAATTATAAACTTAATATGTTGTCAATTATATTTATCGTTAATTATATGTTTTCCTTTCAATTTAGATAAAACTTTTGTTCTCCAATATTAACTACAAAGTTCTAGGGATGCCCATCAAAAAAGCCCACACTTTACCTCATTGGGTCACTGGTCAACAACTATTTTTTCTGAGAAAGAATTTTCTTTTCAAACCTCTAGTAATTTTCATGAGGATATTTTGATGAAATTAATCGATTGTCGAGTACCACCTACATAATGGAGCAATCAATTCTAGATTTTTATTAAAATGTACTACAGATTGAAAAGAAGTTATATTGAAGCATATTTTAGTCAAGACTTCTTCAATACTAAACAGTTTCATTTGATCTGATAAAAATTAATCTAGGAACTACAATTGAAAATCGTCCAGATTTGGGAATAGAATCAAACGGCCAAATGTTTATTGAATACACACACACACGCACACACAAGCGACTATTTATATCGAGACATTGAGAATCAAGGTTGATGCTGTGAGATGTCAAAAATGATGATATTAAATGGAATCAAATCTCAAAAGAATCTTTTAAACTAGTTGAAATTTAAATCGAACTAATTAAGATATAAAGGTAATAGAGAAGTGTTGATTAAACATATGCCTTAAACTATGCACATGACAACGGTGACCAAGGAACGATATATGCATCTTGTGGTGTAGGAATTCACACAATAAACCTAAAATAACATACAACAATATTTCCTATTAAATAAGTTCTAAAAAAACATTACATTAATACTCAGTCTAGGAGGATATCTTAATGGCCATTTTCAAAACAGGCAGTTTAAATTCTTATAAATCCATGCTTTCATAGGAACTTAAGATTAAAAATGTGGGTAAAGATGAAAACAAAATGGGTAGTTCTGAAATTAATATCAACAACCCATCAGACACTCTCAATACAATGCATGAAAAATGTACATCACTTGTACATACGCAAAATTTTGTTGAGGTAGAAATTCTCGATGTTCTTCCTGCGCAGTTTGAAGGCAGGCGTGACCAGGCCACTGTCGGGAGTCCACACATCAGGCACCATTGTCACCTTGCGGGGGATCTCCCACTTGGCCAGGTTGCACTTCTTGCCCTGCTCTTGGATGCACTTGAGTACCTCAGCGATCACTTGAGGTTCGTCACAAATGTAGGGCCATCCGACATTGACGTTGAGTTCCTTCGCCAGATTCTCAAGGTTCTTCATGTTCGGCACCACCAGAGCCACCACGTACATGCGGTTGCTGTCAGCATACACGCACAAGTTGTCAACCAGGGAGCACAACTTTAGCATCGTTTCCACCTTCGCCAACGCTATGTACTCGCCAGCCTGTAGCTTTATCAGATCCTTCTTCCTGTCTGTTGGAGCACGCATAAATGCTTTAATACTCTATTTCACCATTTTGTAAAGTCAACAAACATAAAGTATTTTAAAAAGAGTCACGAAGCTTTTTGTAAGACTAGTTTTCATTATCAAGTGAAAATCCTTATTCCATGTTCAGTTAATTAGTTTGATAGAGTTTATTTCGAAATATTTGCAATTTTATTACTTCAGCATCAGCGATCCAACTAGTTACCCCACAACGCATCGAGATGTTTTCTTACATCGTCTTTCTTTAAGTTCGCTACACAATATATAGCAATTTATTTTAAAAAAACCTCGAGATTAATCATTGTTTTTTTGGGATATAAATACTCTTGGCAGTATATCATTATATCGTCAAAGACTTAAACTTGATACTAAAATGTTGGAACAATGGCGAGCCATGAAAAAATCTTTTTGAAGTCTATTTAAATGCAGTTCGAATGTTCTGCAGGAATATAAACATACTTCTCCTAATAAATCATCCCTATTATATAACTCAAAGCAATTGCATGTAATCATGACCCGATAATAACTTATGATAGAAGCAATTTTTTGTTTTTTATCTTTCAAGCAATTGTAATATACCACGTTGAAAGCTATGAATTGTACTTTGAATTTAACTAGCAATATTCTTACTATTCAGCATTTGGAAATACCCTACCATGCAGTCATTAAAGAAAACTTTACTCTGGTTTCCATCAATAAGCCTATATATTGCTTGGTCAATTTAATTACTCATGCTTGAAATCAATATAAAACCAAATCTAAATTAAATATCAAATAATGAAATGACCATATCTGATTTTAATACATTTCAAAGATGAATGATGAAAAATTCATAAAAATCAGAACCAACCTCCCTTTAAAACAACATTATCTTTGAAATCCTCATTTTTCGAAGAATAAAAACTGAAATTATAAAATACAAGCTACTTACGATGTCTCTAAAAGAACACCATCTTTATTTTTTAACAATCACATAACCAAGCACCTTAACCAACATACAAGCATCAACTCCCCGACTGACCAATGATCCTGAGAGATCCATCAGGTTCCACCATACCAATGTCTCCAGTGGCAAACCAGGTCTTCCCATTGACTTCTTGAAAGGCGTCATTGCTGTCATCAGTTACCTTGTAGTAGCCCATGGCGACGTTGTCTCCTCGAATCCACACTTCACCCCTTGGGAAGGGTCGGTCAGTGTTGTAGTACTTGCCTGGGTTGTGTTGTTTGTGTGCTCAGACATTTGGTTAGTTTGTGGAGGATTCGCTTTGGTTTAAATATCTCGCATTTATTATGCATAACATTTTACAGTTAATTTTTCGGTAAAATTTAAAAAAAAAATTTTGCTTCACACTCCAATATAGTTTATCTTGTGTTGATTATAATGTTACAGCTAATTTTTTAAGCATAATCTTTTTCAATATAGTTCAAATCAGAAGCACACACCTTCTTCCCAGTTGACCAGCATGATGTCACAGCACTCCAGAGGAGCTCCCACTCTGCCAGTGTTCCTGTCAGTCACTGTAGGCAACGTTGATTACAAGTTTATATGGATGCAACCGCAATACCTCGTTTTACGTCGGTTTTTTGTGGTGGTGAAAACTTGAGAAGTTTTGATTTATGACTCCACTGAGTTAGTACAGTAATCTATGTGAGGCTGTTATGCCGCCGTATATGAATTAAGCTGATTGCATGTCTGTTTATTTTGTACCAAAAGATGTACTTGCAAAACAATCATAAACGATCATGATAAACTTCACAACATTCTCGACGTCTAGATTTCCATTTGATATAAGAAAATTATCATCGTTACAAAGAAAAGCTCAAAAATAATTAGTATCGCAACAAAGATTAGTCAAAAAACATTTCAAAACCAGTGTGAAAATAAGAGCAAAAAAAAAGATGAATGATGAAAGAAAAAAAAGTAGGACAAAAAAAAACATTCTGCATGGAGCCCTACATACGAACTGCTGTATGGATGTTCAAAAACAACAAATTGCGCTTATTATAAGTCGTAAACATAAGATTATATAGGAACTCGCTAATAGTAACGTTATTAACGATAATTGCTTGTTGCTTCATCTTTTATTTTTTTTCTATGATCTTTTATTAAATGTGTTTAAAAAAACTTGGAGCATTCTTTTTATTATATACATAAAAAATTATTATGAATTCGAAAAAAAAATTCAATAACATAAAAAAGCTACAAGCCACACGCCTCAAAACATAATCATCATCATCGCCGTCGTCATCTTCATGAACATTCAACGTTTGAATTTGTTATGTACATGTGTATCTTATTGGCATTTTGTTTTTTGAAAATATTTTTGAAATTTTTGACGATGAAATTCACACTGAGAATAGAACAACCTTCATAATACACAACAAGACCTAAATGAACAAGACAGAGAAAACCTTTTTTCAAACATTGAAAGTAAAAAAGCACCAAAACCACACAGACACAAACGACAACAACACATACTTTCAGAAACGGCTCCAGCTCCGCAGGTCTCAGTGAGCCCATAGCCCTGGATGACTGGGCAGCAGAAGCAGATGTTCATGAACCGCTGTGTGTCCGATGACAGTGGCGCTCCCCCAGTCAACATCAACCTTATCCTTCCTCCCAACACCGCTCTGATCTTCTTGAACACCAGCCTACAAAGGAGGTCATTTATTTAAATGGTCGTGTATCATCAGATTATATTGTGATGGTGGTGCAGTTTAATATTGTGCTACCCTGACACCTTATACTACCATGAAATACCGTCACCCAGAAAACATTAATGTTGCAACCAAAACACCTTCAAATAAAACAAGGAACACTATAATTATGTTTCATCATGAACTCTTAGGAAAGTATTTCTTTAAATGAATATACGTAAAAACTTTAGAAATCAATAAAAAAGTACTCAAAATCTACCATAAAGGATCATTAAATGAAGCTCTTATCATACATGCATTCTGGATATTAAATACAAAAAGACAAAAATAGACAAGCAAGCCCACATGTCGCAGAGGGGAGTGTCAAATCCTGCTTCATAGTTCTTCCTCTTGTACTCATATGCAAATGAGAAGAGTTTGCGCTTGAACTCTGGTCCTTCATTCACTTTCTCCCATACCAGCTTGTACAAGCGGTCCATTATCAACTGTGCGTTTATAATGAAATTAATAATTTTAATTTATATTGCGCCAAGAAAGTAACCAAAACGCTATTCTTAGTGTTTCAGGTTCAAATAAAAAAAAAACGGTAAACATACCAAAACAGACATGTAATAAAAAGAAGACAATAACATGAAATAAAAACGCAAATAAATAGAATAAAAACAGAGAGCAAAACAAACTGACAGGGACACTGGTCATCAGTGTGGGCTTGAGCACTGATATATCTCCCTTGGTCCCCGCCTTGATCCTTGTTGACTGCATTATACATTATGCTCATTAACTTTATTGACTGTTAAAATACCCTGGTTTAACCTTAACATGAAAATTATTATCACCATTATTTCTATATATATATATAAATAAATAAATAAATTTAATATATATATATAAATAAATAAATTTAATATATATATAAAAATAAATAAATAAATATATATATTAAATTTATTATTTTTTTTCTGGTTACTGCCTCTAACGTGGTGCTAGTTCTGATAAAATTAGCTTAAATGGAAACATCTACGACAGTTACAATGAACGTTTCAAATTTCAATGTAACAGGATTAACAAATAAATTCAAGCAAAATTATCTGCTAGAAGATTATGCGTCCTTCAAACTCGATTTTTGTCTCTTACAACAAACGAAATGCACCGAACTTCACACCATAACAAAAAACAGCCACACAATAACTTTAACAAATTCTGAAAAGTTTTATGGCTTAGGAATATGTTATAATTCGGAAATATTCCAACTTACCAAAATAACAGAATATGGAAAACGTGTGTGCTTTTACCAGCTTACCTCGAAATCAAACAATAAGGAAAAAATAGACATCAACTTGTACGCCCCAACCAACATACTAGCATCTTCAAAACAAGAAGAATTAGAAGAATTCTATATAAATCTCAAATCATATGTGAATAACCTCAAATCAAATATATGGTTTATAGGTGGAGATTTCAACAGTAAAATTGGGAAAAATAAGTCAAGTACACAAGGAGGTCATAACAAAGGTTGCAAGAATAACAATGGGTTGATTTTGGAGGAGTTCATGCAAGAAAACAACCTTTTTGCATCCAACACAGCCTTCAAAAAGCAATCAAAGAAGAAAACTACTTGGGTCATCTGAGAGGCAAAACAGTCTTTCATCTTAATTCACCAAAAACTGAAAAAGTTCCTCACAGTAACACATACAGAGAAACTCTTACTCAGAGTGATCATAACTTGTTAATAGTTCAAATTAAAAACCCCAAACCATATCAATGTTGGACAAACCAATCAAAAAACTACAATAAAAAACCTAATTTCCAAGACCTTATTACCCAACAAGCCTACAAAAAATCAATAGAAACAAGCCAAGTAACTTCACTTGAAGAAATTTTAATAAGCATAAAACAAGTATCAAATACTTGCCTCAAAAAGTCATCCAAAAAAACACCATCAAACAGATATGAAGACCATGAGCTACACACACTGGCTGATAAACAAAAAAACCTAAGAAACCTAATAGAAAATTCTACAGAAATTGATAAAATCAACAACCTCAAAACACAAAGGAACAAAATCAAAACTCAAAATAATAGAAACCTTAGACTATAACAGACAAATGCATGCAGCTATTAAAGAATTGAGTATCAAAAGTAATACAACTGCAAAACCACTCAAGATGAAAGATCTCATGCAACATTACAAAAGCACATTTTCAAAAAACAACCAACACACAAAACAACAATACAATAACAGCAAAATAAATGAAATAAATATTTTTGAAGTAGAAAATGCTATAAAGAAATTGAAAACCAACAAATCTTCAAGAGAAGACAACATCTTCAGTGAAGAACTCAAACTCTTAGGAACAAATATAAAAAAACACTTACAATAGCGTTAAAAAAAGAACTTCAAAGCAATAATTTTCCTCAATCAAGCTTCAACCATGGCATTATTATACCAATAACAAAAATGGGCAAACCTCTTTCTCCAGTAAACACAAGGCCTGTCATCTTACTAAACACAATACAAAAACTCTTATCATTAATAATACTCAATAGAATAAGACCTTTCATAGAAAAATACCTTCCCATTACCCAAGCAGCATACAGACCAACTAGGTCAACAACAGGCATCCTATGGGCTCATAAAATAGCAATTGAAGACAAAGTGAAATCAGGATGTACAATGAAAATAACCAGCATTGATCTGTCATCTGCTGTCGACACCATAAACAGGAAAAAACTTATAGAAATTTTAAGCACCACAATCCCAGAATCTGAACTCAAAATAATCGAACTTCTTTTAACAAACACCACCTTAGTCATAAGATACAATAAAAACACTTGCAAAAGCTTTACCACAAACATAGGATGTCCTCAAGGAGATGCTCTGACCCCTGTCTTGTTCACGGTATACCTAGAAGCATGCATAAAAGAGATAAGAACCACCTACCCAGAAAACTCCTATGAACTTATTTACGCCGATGAAGTAAATTTCGTTTCACCAAGTGACATTAAACTAGATGAAATTGAAGCAATATTCCGCAAATGGGGTCTTACGCTCAACAAAAGTAAAACGGAAGAAAGGCTGATTAATGAAGAGAACACTGTGTGGAAGACAATGAAAATCCTTGGAAGCTACGTCGGTACATGTGAGGACATCATAAAAAGGAAAACTCTGGCAACTCTAGCGATGAACAGATTAAACCCAATTTGGAAGAGTGGGATAAGTGTAGAGTAAAAAATAAGAATTTATAAAGCTCATGTTCTCTCAATTTTCCTATATGGCTGCAGTGCTTGGGCAGACTCTAAAAGCATCAGAAGCTCAATAGACTCCTTCCAAAGAAAGCACATACGAAGACTGGAAAAAGTTCATTGGCCAAATGTTATGAAAAACGAAGAATGCGACTCCGTCATACCACCTCTGCACCAGGAAGTGAGACTGAGAAGGTTGAAAATGCTGGGACACACATGCCGTAACGACCCGCCAGCAAAAAACATTTTGGAAAAAGCCCTAAAGAATTCCAAGAGAAAAAGAGACAGACCGCCATCAAATCTTCTCAACACATTAATAAATGACATAAACTCTCTCAAATTAAACATAGACAACATTAAAAAAATCGATAAAAAATATAAATAAATCGATATATATATATAATACCATTATCGCCATGATATTTATCCATAAAATGACTGAACACACATTATCGGTGAGAGTGCTGGGTGAGGAGAATCCGATACGCACACCCTTCATGAATGAGCAGATCTCTGCAGTTGCCTCAAGAACATGAGCCAGTGGTAGGTATCCTATGTAAATGTCCCATGGGCTGCGGTGATTTGATGTCGGCGTTGTGGTGGTGTGATGACGATGTTATGTGGTGGTATGATGCGATTTTGGGTGGTATAATGATGATGATGTGATGATTTTTTATTTACCAGTGGATTTTAGTATATGGCTGATGAGACAAAATATTGTCCTTACACATAAGACAGCCAAGACAATATGATATGAATTATATTAATATTTTTAAAACGCATTATATTTATCAAAAAAGCTTGTTTAAATTAACTTCAAAATCTGCAGTGAAGTCACAAGACAAAAATTTTTTAGAGACATTGTATAATTAATTAAAACTCGGAAAAACTGCCTTTTCGTTGAATTTCACAATATCTAAAAAATCTTCCTGAAAATAATAATGAAATTTATCTCTTGATAACAGTCTTCTGAATGAAGCTAATAAAATAAAGTTCAAAATGTGATGGCACACGAGTGTAAACACGTATTTAGGCCTCAATTGATATGACCGTTTGGAGATTCAATTAAAAACTATCTGCTTTCTCTTGATAATATGAAACTTATGTTATTTCTGACGATATGAAAGGAGTTATTTTTTGAAATCAAGCTAAGAAAAAATATGACACAATTTTCTTAACTAGGCTTATCTTAGTTTCTTATAACTTCAATTTTACCGCTTAAACATTAGAAAACTGTTCAAAAGAATGTTAATAGGATATCTCAACCATTTACAAGTTCTTAACATACTCACAAAATTCCTCTAAAACATAATCTCTATTGTCTCTAAAGTCCTTCAATGACTACTCAACGATATGACACTATCAAATGTTCTTTCAATGCAACTTATCAGCATTTCGACCTGCACCAACCTTCTAGTGCCATTGTCTAGCTACAAACATTGATAACAATGATAAACTATCTAGAAGTCTATCTTCGTTAAAACTAATTCAAGAGTGGGTAAGACATTTTAATGAATTCTTGTTTGTATTAGGAGATTTCATTCGAGAGCTTAATGCTTTTCTATACTCTAACAACCCCTGTGTTCTTAACTACCATCATCCTTAATAAATTTTTTTATGAGGTAAAAATATCATTCAACTTTTAACAGCATGCTTTCATAAAATATGGCCATTGTATTGATGAATATCTTAATTATCGAATACACCAATATCAAACTGTCATAGAAAACTAACAAATAATTACCATAATACTTGGAATACATAATGAAATAAATAGTACAAAAAACTTTAAAGCCGAATAATTTTCGCCATCAACGTACCCGATGTTTCCCACACGTTGACCTTGACCAGTAATGGCGCATATGACGTTCTTGTGCGACAAAAGTACCCCTGTGTGAGTGTGTGCGCTTGTGTTAAATCATATTATAAAAATTTATAAGCATATTAAACGAATGTATATGTTGCTGCACCACGCATGCACGCAACTTTTGCATATATTTATACACGAATAAATTATTTTGCCTATATACCCGTTCAAATGACATTAAAAAACCATAAAAAGTAGCACAAACCTTTGGGGATTCCTGTGGATCCACTGGTGTACATAATGAAGGCCAAGTCATCTTTGCCAGGTCTACCCACAAGGATCTGCTTGCCTTCTGCCCTAATGGTTTCTCCCTCAGCCTCCACACTACTCAATGATCTGATCTTCACCTCCCTCGAATCTACCTTCACTTTTTCTGATACATCAGTATCTGAAATCACTATCACATTCTGCAATGTTTCAGTCCTTGGCAGCAATTTCTGTTATGGGTAGTGTTGTTGTGGTGGTTTAAGCTGTCATTGTTAATGGGTAAGTGTAATATGAATGAACAACCAATTGATTAGAAGTTTTGTGCTTTATAATGCTTTAACTTTCTGAGTTTTTTATTTTATTTGAAGCTATCAACATTTTTACATAAATTCGATAATACTCACAACAGCCACGTACATGTATACACACACCAACACACCTATTCCCAACCTTAACAACAGGCAGTAGCTCAGAAGAGATGATGAGTGTTTGCACTTCAGTTTCATTGAGTCCATGCACCACACCATCCTCACCCAATGAAGCATACAATGTCACCACTATAATGGTACACAATTGGGTAGTTATCTATTTTTTGTTTACTCAGTTTGAAGAGTAGTGATTTTGAGTTAATCATTGCGTGTTTAAGTTTGTCATTTGTTATTCAAGTTGGTTATGAGTTGTCTTGTTTGATTGGTTGATTGACTGAGTTGTGTTGCTTAGCTGGTTATTTTTGTGTCTACATTTACTGTTACAAAATGAAATGACTCGCTCAATGATAAAAATATGTCCTTGTTGCAAAAGTTTATATTATTTCTATTGAAGAAATAGCAATGAGTTTAAAAAAACTTATTTGTAAATCTTATCAATCAATCGATTTTTATTAATGTGAAAGTAATAAGTTTAAGAAAGCTCATTCAAATCTTATGACCAATTTAAATAAGCTGTCATATTAGTGAAAAGAAAAATGCCCTACTAAAAATCCTCCTCATTTTACGATAAAAATCAAAAAAATTGAATTTTAAAAAAATATGTTTCTAAAAAATCGCCCCACTTAAGAAAGTTAGTATGAGTCACACTGTGCAATATAATATATTAAGATCCCGTGTAAGACTGTGTAATTAATTCAAGGTCAAAAATCGCGTTTTAAAAATAAAAATAAGACAAACATGCTTAATTGGGGGTTTCAGTTACGCAATTGATGGGTTTGCAAGGCACTAATCCATGTAGAAAGTGAGAATAAAATAAAGAGAGAAGAATCACCATAAAAAATTTGTTATAATAAAGTGTACTACTAAAATTACCAATACTAAAATTATCAGCAAACATAAAAAAAAATCTTTAGAGTGATATTAATGCAACCAAACTGACGTGGAAATCTTCCCTTGAAGCAGGCAAACATGCTGACAATCCAGTCAGCACATGTCTCAGCAAACAGACAAACCTTGCTTGACCCTACCTATGTACCATTATAAGTCAAGTATTTTTATTATGAATACTTTTGTTGTTGTGTTAATAATGTTGAACTTTTAATAGAATGGGTGTTTACTTTGATCCTTTTAACAATACACTTTAAAAAAAATTTTTTTTATTATATCATTATTAATGCCCCTACATTTATCATAACCAGAAACAGAATACAAATTTATTTATATCAACATGTAAAGACTTCCATAAAATTACTCTGAATTTTTATGGTGCCACATTAGACTATACTAACAGTAGAAGGAGTAGTGCTGGTGATGGACAGAAGAGCAGTTTGAAGGTTAAGTACCCTCTCCTCTATATCATTGTATGTTTGCCACTTGTAATCTCCAAAAACAGCCTGTTTTCATGGTTGGTGGAGTATAAGCACCCTCTAATATACTGGCTTAAAAACATGATGTCATCTAGTGACCCATTTATGAAATATAATGTAAAATCTTCGTTTTAGTTGATAATTACATATCAACTGATACAAATATAATTGCCCAACCAAAAATAGCTAGAATTTTTGGTAAGTATAGCATGCTAACATCTTATGGTAAAGCTATACCTACCAAAAATTCTAGCTATTTTTTGATAAAAAATGGACTAAATTTTTTTACAATATTGATGTTAATGATTTTTGATATTGCTTAAAAGTACATTAAGATGACTCTAAAAAGTTATAATGACAATGTTCAATAAGAGAACTGAATGATGTATAAGTCAAATAAAATATATTTAGTTTTGAAACTTTCATACTTTTATAATGAGATTAAATACCTATTTAAAATCATTTTGATGATTTATATGATAAAGCCATCTACATAAAACTTAAATATATCATTTTTTAATAAAAATGGGTGATATATATTTTTTTTATTAATAAAATGAATAGTAATCATGAGTGAAGTATATTTTTAAAAAAATGAAGCTTTTGATAATTTAAAACAAACTTTTTTGAAAGGTTTTCCAAACTCAGCAACTTCAATCTCTTCAGAAAGCATTTCTCTTGTTCCGAGAGAAGGAAGGTGTCGGTGGTGAGTGACACCAACATCAAAAAGGTCCACCAAGGTGTTTATACCCTCCTCTGGGGTTGTTCTCAAACAATAGTAACTTTCTATACTTCTGAATGGTGAAGATGTATCCCTGTTCACCAATGGTTTACCCTAGAAAGTTATTTAATGTTTCCTTTATAGTAAATTGACTCATGGTTGAAATGTTTTAAAATTAACCTTGACTCTACGCGAAAGTCGGAGAACTTTGTGGGGTTGTTGGTAAAGAAAATAGATGAAGAAAGTCACCAAGTCATAAAAAAAGACAACAGCTTCTAGCAGCTTAAAAACCGCTAAACCTATAATTTTACTCATTTTGACCTGGTTTTGGTGAAAATAAATTATTTAAAAATGAGTAAAAACCTAAATTACTAATTGAGTTTGAATTCCTGTTTCAAATATTTTTAATAAAGTCAGGCACACTTAAATAAAAAATCTTATAAAAAGTTACTTTGAACTTTACTCAAAACCTATTTGAATTTAACTGGTTACAGTTAACACAAGAATTACAAAAAGTTAATTCAATAATCGCGAAATTCAAATTTTTAACCAACCGTTGTTTTAATTATATTTCATTGAAAAAAATAAAAAGATTGATTTAATTTCCGAAAATCATTCGAATAATATTCGCACAACTGTTTTAAATAAGTACGCTGTATTTTTTTTTCATTATTTAATGTGGTTCGATGTTACGTCAGTCCAAAGAATCTTTACTATATCATATAATTTTAACCTATTATATAAATGTATATGCATCAGTTAAAGTTAAAAATTCATATTTTCAAGAATGAAATTTTTTGTTTGAAAATAAATTTTTTCAAGTATATATTTTATATGGATATATTAACTAAAATTTAAAAAAATATTTATTATCATAGTTTTTAGTAATTTTACTTAACACTTATTTGGTATAAAGGCCTATTTCATTCTAATTTATATAAAACTCATTAAGAATAACAAAAGTGAAACTAATTAGGACATTAAACGATCCACTTGAAAGAATTAAATTGAAAGCCAAAATATAGAATTCTGCTATTTAATTTACATTTTGTTTTAAATGATTTTACTTATGTACTTTTGGTCAACTAAAAAACTTTCTTTACGTTTGAATTCTTGAAAAGTAATTTAAAATTTTTCATAAATTATAAATTATGACCTAAAAATTGGAAAAAATCGTTCATTTTCATTTTTCTTAAAATCAAAAAAAAAATATTTTTAATGGCTATTTTAACTAGTTTTTTTTGATGTAGAGTATAGCACAGATTCAAAAAGTTTGATAAATTTTTGAGAAAATCTTATTCATTCAAACAATGTAGAAACAAATAAAAGCATTTTTTTAAAATTATGCATTATGATTGGTTAAAAGTTTTTCCCATATTTTTCTTGTGATATTCGTGAGGCTAAAAAGCTCTGTATTGAAAAGACACAAACTTCATATTTGAAAGAGATCGGAATGTTTCTAACGTTAACTTCATAACGATAATATGATCTTATAAAAACAAAAAATTGTTCCTTACATATTAGAAAAACGTAGAAATGAATATAAGCTCTTTTAGTCTTAATTTCTCCATCGAAAAAAGTCAAAAATATATATTTTTTTGAATATAATTTCAGAACACTAGTAAGTTTATTAATATACGAAGCTTTTCTTTATCAACGTAACATTTTCTTAATAAACTTACTAGTGTTCTGAAATTATATTCATTTACGGTTTGGCTTTTAAAAAAATCATATTTTTTTTTGAAATTAATTCTTTTCTGTTTATTAATTCTTGAACGAATGTTATGTTTTAAACTTCAATATTATTTACGAGAATCAAAAGCTGAGTTGCTTTTCGAATGTAATCTCGGAAATGTTGATTTATATCGTTATTGGAGAAAGCGACAGCTAGACTACTCACACAAAACAAAACTTCTACACTAAAAATTTTATTGGCCATTTTTGTGGGTATAAAATTGATTATATAGCGTTGTATAGTAGTTGGGTGTGTCTAAGTTCATATTGTGAGCTGTTTATTTATTCAAACTTTCATTTTTTGAAAAAATATATAGTTAAAAACATTGTCAATTGCTTATAAATTTTTTCCATTGTTTTTTTCAGTGGCAGTTGTTTTTATTTTATGCAAAGCTTCCATATTATTTAAATTATTATCGAGGCTTGTAGGTGTTAGTGTGGTTATTTCTGTTTTTGAGGATTTACTTTGAGATTTTTAATTGCCATTTGTTTCAAAATTTCTATTATATCTAGGACTTTCTCAGTTACAAAATCTATGTCATCTGCGTAAATCAGTTTTTTTTCACCTAGTTGGTCTGGGAGTCAAGGTATTGCTTCTTTTAGATATATACAGAACAATATAAGGCTCAGGCTATCTCTTTCTGATGCGCCTATTGTCGTCTCGAAAGGAGTCGTTTTATTGTTGCAGGTTTTGATTGTAAGGGTCGTGTTTGAAAAGAGGTATGTTATTAGTGTGATGTCGTTTGTAGGGAGGAATTTTGAGCAGGTTTCTGTGAGTAAGTTACGTTGAATTGTGTCAAACGCGACGGAGATATTTATACTTGTTATTATGCTATTTGGGCTGTTAAAATTTAAGTTTTTATAAAACCTAAAAATTATAAAAAGTTTCAAGGTAATACAGTAATTATAATACATAAATTAGTATACAATGTTTTTGTATCAAATAAGGCTCGAAACATTCCGTTATTTGAACGGAATTTTTATAATGTTCGAGGTTTGAATTCAAACTCAAATAAAAATAGAAATTTAAGATTTTCTTTGAAAAAAAGTTTTTTTAATACGTAACTAAATACTTTGTTTGTTTCCTTCACTAAAAACAACTGAAGCCAAGAAACATAGTTTTTTTTAGTGAAGGAAAAATATACAAAGTATTTATTCGCATATAACATGGCCAACAGTCTCCAGGTCACGAACGATATAGGTAAATATTGTGCCGTTTGTATGACATGAAGAGATTTCTTTATTCATTTTTCAATGTTAAACTTATGATAGTAACAGTAATTTGTACCAGAGACGCTGCTAAGACAAATCGTTAATATTATGGATAACTAGTCTCAAAATGGTGAATCATAAAAACACAATGTTTTAATTTTTCATTTTGACGAAGTTTTTTAATTCTATTAGAAATATGACTATAGTGTCATTAACTTTTTTTAGTGAATTGAGCAAATATTTTACAGCTAACCCATTGTGGTGAGATTTATATTATCAAAAAAAATGATATTTAGCTAAAAAATACATTAAAATTGTCTTTTTTGAAAAAATTTTTTTTAGAAAAAAATTAATCTTGAAACTAAAAAGCTTTTGTTAATTTTTTTTGGTATTTTTTATTTTGATAATCTAATATATCAATTTACTAAATAATGTGTGTTTGAAACTACCAATATTTTATTTTTTTAAAGTTATCTCTAAAAAAGAAATAATATATACTCATCTAAGTTGATGGAAACTACTTATATATATTCTCATATATATAAGAAATGAAGTTTAAATTTTTAGCTATTTATAATTTATTTAAATAATATTATACTTTGTATAATTGACACTTTTACTTTATTGGATATCAAACTAAAATTTTACCTCTTTGTTTTATTTCGCTACCCAACCAGCAAACTGCGTTGATTTCGAAAAAAAAATATTTTTAAAGAATAGTTAATTTAAAATTTTGTTTCAATAGAAAGATTTAATTTAAAAATGGGAATAGATTCGGCTGAGTGTAACATTAAAGTGATTTGCAGAGTAAGGCCTCTTAATCAATCAGAAGAAAAAGCAGGCAGCAAATATATTCTGAAATTTCTTTCTGACGAGGCTCTTTCTATTGGAGTATGTGAATAATTTAATTTAATCAGTTATGGGTATGAAATCAATTTTTGTTAAATCTTCAGAACAAGAATTTTACTTACGATAAAGTATTTCGACACGATGTTTCTCAAGAAGAAGTATACAATAAAACAGCCAAACCAATTGTGAAAGGTATGCGTATAATTCCAAAATTAATTTATACTTCAAAATTGATTCAGCTTAAGTAATAATTGAGATAAGTTCGAACCTGGTTTTGCAAAATATAAAAATTATTTTAAAGATGTGTTATCTGGTTACAATGGAACAATATTTGCTTATGGACAGACTGCTAGTGGAAAAACACATACAATGGAGGTAAAATATAATAGTAATTTTCATCTAGCCAAAATATAAAGCTTTTCCCAATAGAATCTTACAATTTGAAGTATTAAGTATGTTGTACAATTTCATATTTTAATGAGCACTATATATTATGCATGGTTTTCGAGATTTTTTCAATTTGTTTAAGCAGCCATTGACTCACTTTTGATCAAAATTATATCTTTATCTTATAATTTGTTTTTAATTGGAAATTATAGCTTTTCAAAAATAAATTTTATTCTCAAAAATCCTCGCTAGATGAATAAAACAAAAAATTATTGAACAAAAAGATACATGTGATGTCTCTCAAAGCTTATTCTTAGTTATGTTTCAATTTTGGATAAATACTCAAAAATTCAGCTACTTTACTCCTACTAATCATAATAATGTTATATTGAAAATACAATAAAACAACTACTAATTGATATAATTAGTAATCACTCTAGCATAGGTGATATTAATCAAAGTTCATAACAAAATAGTTACGTTTTAAAAATGAACCAATAAGTGGCGCATTAGAATCATTGGTCACGTTCCCCTTAAATAAAGTGGTGTACACCTAACTCCTTGAAGATTTAAATATAAAGACAATAAACGATGATGATGATTAATGAACTAGTGATTCATCTCATTATGACAGGGTCAACTGGAGGATTCCCATTTGAAAGGGATCATTCCGAGGATTGTTGGGGACATCTTTAGTTACATTTACAACATGGACAATGACCAAATTGAGTTTCATATCAAGGTTGTGTTATGAGGGTGGTATTTTTGTTTGATGATGATGTTGCTGTAGGTCTTTAATGGTCAACTTATCATAGCATGGAAATAGGTTTAAAAGGAAGATGAGGATGATGATGATGTCACTATTGGGGAAATTGAAATTCTTATGAAATTTTTTAATCATATTTAATTCTAGTTTGTTGTTTTTGAATTCAAATTTTTTTCAGTTTGAGTAATATTTTTATATCTTTCTATCTACTTTGGTTTACATGAAATATTTAATATAATTTAATGTTTTTTTTTTCTACTTTTTTATTCTTTTGACTTTTTTTTAATTTATCATGGTTTTTTCCTTAGATAAATATTTGATTTAAGATAATTAATCTCAGGTGTCATATTTTGAAATTTACATGGATAAGATTAGAGATCTTTTGGATGGTGAGATTTTTGAGTATTCAAATAATCTTTTAGTATTCAATTGGCTTTTGAATAATCGATTAGCTTCATGAATATTATATATCAATCAATCAATCAAATTCTTTATATAGCCCGTTTTCCTTTACCGAGGGTTAGGCTTTTTGAAAGTTCTATCTCGAAGTTGGCCTTTCCATTCAGAGCGATCGAGTGGATCCGCACAAACCATGTCTAGCTTTCTTTTATCATTCAATATGAGCTCATTCCAAGTCTTTGGGCCTACCAGGCTTCTTGCAAATATCTAAATCCAACTTTCACACCTGAGAAATCCAACCCACGCTACGCTCTACATGTCCAAACCACCTCATCCTGCTTGTACGAAGAACTACCTCAACATTCCGAATGCCAAGTTTTGAAAGGAGTGAGTGAGAGCAAACGTTATCATTCGTTTTGATATTGCACATCCAGCGAATCATGGCAAGGTCATTTCGTCTAAGGCGGTTCGATGTGGAAACTGTTACAGGCCATGTTTCAGCAGCATGTAACATAGCTCTTCTGACACAGGTTGAATAGACACGGCCTCTGGTCAATAATGATAAATGACGATTAGCAAGGAGTGGAAGAAGTTGGCGAAATTTAGCCCAGGCACACTTACAACGTGTTATTGAAGCAAGCTCACATCCACCACCTGCAGATAACATATCTCCAAGATATCAGAACCTGTAGACAACTTTCAGTTTTTCATCACCAATCATCACTTCCTTCACTAATCTCCCATCAACAGGCCATGCTGTACCAAGGCAACGAGCGCATCGGAAGTTAAGATCCGAAGTTAGAGGGCTTTTTATGCCGCTGCATTTCTTGTGTACCCATTGCCTGGAGCCTCCACACTGAATAGCATTTCTACCCACACCTGCTTGGCATACACCACAAGGATACTTTCCAGCTTTTCTCAACACATCAAGGTTCGAACGAGAAACCATTAGCTTTGTCTTACCCATATTCACCCTCAACCCCTTTTTCTCCATCTCCGATCTCCATGTTCTCAACTTCACTAATAGTTCATCCATGGACTGAGCACTTACCATTAAGTCTTCAGCATACAAGATCTCCCAAGGGCAACCTGTACGTAACTCCATAGATAAAGCTTCCAGTACAATAACAAAAAGTAATGGACTAAGAACAGAAACTTGATGGATACCTACCCGAACATCAAACGAGTTGCTATATTCATCACCAACTTTCACCCTACTTCCCATTTCTTTGTACATTGATTGTACAATTCTCACAAGCCATTTATCAATTTTCAATTTTCGCATACTCCACCAAATCACTTCTCGTGACACTCTGTCAAAGGCTTTCTCCAAATCAATGAATGCTAAGTAGAAGGGCTTACCAGCAACCAGATGCTTTTCCTGTAACTGACGGAGGATAAATATGGCATCAGTTGTACCCCGATCTTGCATAAAACCACATTGCATATCATTAATCACCACCCTCTGTCTGATAAAACCTTTCACTACGCGCTCCAAAACCTTCATAACCTGATCAATTAACTTCAAACCCTTATAGTTAGACCTGTTTAAAGCATCACCTTTACCCTTATATACACTGACTATGTGACTTTTCTGCCACTCAGACTGTATACAGTTCTCAAAGATGATGTCTTCAATGAGATCTTGAATCATATTTGAGCGTCTCAGCAACAATACCTGAAGGACCAGCTGCTTTCCCAAGGCTCATCTTATTAATGGCCTTTACAACCATTGCTGTAGTGATAGGTTCGCTGGGACCTTCCACGGGATAGACTTCAGACAAATCACCTGGATTCCATGAAAACTCCACATTGAGAAGGTGCATATAATACTCTCTCCATGCTTCTTTTTTTGGAATCAACATCCAGGGACATTTGGCCATTATTATTTCTCACCGGTTTATCCCCAATGACGTCCTGGTTCTCTCGCTGCATTTGCTTAGCCAGTCGATATATCTCAACAGATCTGGGACTTATTTTTTTGAACGCAATCTTCTCAGCATTAGTTTTGGGTATGTGTACAGCAAGGTTGGATGCACGTTTAGCCACCTGATAAGCATGTCTGTCTCCTTCTGCTTTCCATACTTTGAAAAATTTGCGTTTGTGGGACACAGCTTGCTGCACCTTGTCATTCCATCACCAAGTCTGCCTCTTCCAGGTATGTTTTGCAGAGACTCCACAAACCTGTTTTGTAGCATTACTCAAATTGTTTTTCAGGTACTTCCAACGTTCATCCAGAGTTCTACCAGTTTCATTTCCTTGGATTAACGCATTGAAAAAATTAGAAAATTCAACTTGATTTCCGAAGTCTTTTAGTTTCCAGACTTTTATACGAGGAACAAACCTTCTTTTGGGGTGAGCATGAGTGCAAACCTTGAAGTCACCAACCACCAGTTTATGCTGTGTTGCACACTCTTCTCCAACAATGACTTTTACATTAAATACCATTTTTCTAAAACTTTTCTTATACAATATGTAGTCAATTTGGGTTTTACAATCTTCTGACTGGTATGTAACCAGATGTTCAAATTTCTTCTTGAACCAGGAATTACCAACAACCAGCTCATTGGCAACAGCAAATTCCAGCAGTCTTTCACCTTCATGGTTTCTTTTTCCCAAAGCCTGTCCACCATGCACATCCTCAAAAGCAGTAGAGTGTGATCCTATATGGCCATTCCAGTCTCCACTTATGGTTAGCTGTTCCGAAGATGAAACTCTAGCTATGATGGATTGAAGCGCATAATAGAATTGATCTTTTACACTCTCACTAAGGTTAGCTTGAGGTGCATAAACACTCACAAAAACAAACACAACTGATCCAACCACCATTTGAATGAGAAAAAATAACTTTGAAAATCAAATTTCGCAAACAGCCGAACATGTCGGTTGCTAACCAAAGATTTGTATATAGATATGTATATAAATATATATATATATGTTCATTACATTAACCTAGAATTCAGTGTCAATCAACAACAATGATGGTATTGACAATTCATTTTCAGTGACCAAGACCAACTTGATTGTGCATGAAGACAAAAACAGAGTGCCTTACGTTAAGGTATAATCTATCCATGCAATACAAAGTGCATCATGCCATCTCCATATCTACATATCCATTTATTCAACACCTACCTATTGATGTACCCATTTATCTAACCATCCATTAATCTACTTTTTTTGTTACTTACTTCTCACAGATCTATAAATCTAACAAAAGTAAACTCACTTAACAAATTTACACTTACCTTTTCTATCTACCCATTCATTTTCCTTTCTCCCTGTTTATTCTTTCATCCATCCATCTACTATTCCACTCATTCATTTATCCATCTTACTCTCCATCCATCCACCCAACACCAGGGAGTGACAGAGCAGTTTGTCTCATGTCCAGCGGATGTAATGCAAGTGATTGAGGAAGGGAAGAGTAACCGTCACGTTGCCGTCACAAGTTAGTCGTCACGTGTCTTGTGGAGTGTAATAATAATAATAATAATCAAAATAACAATAACAGAATAATAATAACACTAATAATATTCTTTAGTTTATTAATACTTAATGCTTAAAATTTTTTTAAGTTCTTTAATTGATGTTGATGCTTGTAATGTTTTCAACTTAAAAAATGCCTATACATTTTAAAAATCAACATTGGCAAAGATATCTCGGAAATCAATAATTAAGAAATAAATCAATAATAAATAATGTGTAAAAAATTAATTGGAGAAAAAATGAAATACTAGAAAGCATGTTGAAATCATAATTTTTAAGTTTAATTTTAGGCTGATAAATTACATATTTTGTTGGTATATACAAACTACTGGCAAGCAAAAATACTTCTGTCATTTGTGAGTTATGCATTCAAACATATTTTATACATGGAGTAGTGAAACCTACTTACCGCACAGTTAACGCGCCAGTTCAGGGCGACCTAATGCTTAATTTCCTCACATACTTACGAGCTTGAAAGCGTACACGATCGGCGATGATAAGTAAGAAAAATGAAAATCCTGACCTAACATACAAATACAAACAAGTAGGAGAATATACTGATACGAATATGATAATACCATTACATAATGAATGTCTCTGTATAGATTGGTCTACGTTGAAATATGCCATCAAATTGAATAGTGCTAACGATAAGTAATGTATTTTTTAAATTAATTTTATTATAAATAGTATCTATAGTTATTTACCTATGAAGTTCTTTTTCATCAGTTTTTCTTGAAAAGGTCAATTATCTATAAGTTGTATGCTTTTAGTGGCTAAATGAGCTAGTTTAATATTTATTGGAAGTTTGAGATAGTGTCTGTTGTATATATAAAAGTTAAAAATATTATCATTATGTTAAATTTATCAATAAATCTCTTTTTTTATTTATCTATCCATCCATCCATCAATTCAAATCCGGAGGTTTCTTACACTTGCAAATTCTAATATCAGGATATTACTCATAGAATCATATGCACAATTGCACCTCCTAATCCAATCTCAAGGTTAAGGCATATGTCGCTGTACAAAGCTTTGTAGCGCCAACTAGCAAATATACGTTATTATTATGGTCTGTAATGATTAATCAGATACGATAAAACAGAGGTTATTGTATTTGTTTAATTACTAAGCGTTCCGAAGCATACTGATATCAGGCAAATAACACCGAATGTTATGTTTATAATAAGGATATCATAAATTATGTTATTAAAATTCTTATATTATATAGTATATTAATATATTTATTTATATAATTGTTATTTTTATTATTTATTAATTATTATTTTTTTATTTTCATAATTATTATAATAATTCTTATTTATTTTTTAATTATTATTCACGTATATTTATTATTATTATTATTATTATTATTATTATTATTATTATTATTATTATTATTATTATTACTTCATTTCATAGCATCTGTACGCGCTGATATATAGTTTGAATTTTTATTGAACTCTGCGTGTTTATTTTAATATAATTAATATATTTCTATTAAATAAAAATTAATAATGATAATTTAAAATATAAATAAAAATAGAGACACGGGACAAAATATAAGTGTTATAATGGAAGAAAAAACTCGCTGAAGAATATTGCTTAAATATCGAAAATCCTCATTAGTGAATAGCTTGAAAAAATATCAGCAATAAAGTGCGCTCTATATGAAGTGATGATAAATCATTTGATGAATATTAAATGAATTTAAAATGAAATGAGTTTATTGATGCGTATTGTACTTTAGTTTATATTTAATATGACATCTTTATGAAGCACTTTAACTGTATTGTACTCTCATGTTTTGAAGTAAAAATAAATCGATAAAGTAAACCTTCATTGTGAATTTATTTTATCATAAATGGCTTGAACAGTTTTTTTATCATTAACACTCATTTATTCATCAACGCCCAACCAATCCTAGCATGGAAACGGACGTACAATGATGATGAGGATGATAAATTTTCAGTTAAAAAAATATCACAATTATAATCTACAATGCCAGTTTAATACTGATTTTCAGTAATTAATAAAGGTTTCGACTTCATAGGATAATGTAATGCAAATGAGAATATCACCATGGGGGGATATATTCCAGGAGTTTGTAATATAGGATTCAACTCATACAATGGCTGTATTAACATTTGGATGTTATATTTAATAAATTCATTATAAAGCCTATGATGGTGGTAGTTGTGGTGGTAGGGTTGAGGATATTCATGATGCTAGTGGTTGGACTGGTAACGACAATGATGATGATGGTGATGATGTTAGTGAAGATGATACAGATGTTAAAATGATTTGTTAGTGGATTTTTTGCGTGCAAAGTATTGATGGGGGCATATCTATGTTGAACTTTCAATATTTACTTTTCATCCCGCCAATATGAATCTCAACTCTATTATCGATCATAACTAATATTGGTTTGTAATTATCTTTGTGTTTAAACGTTTTATTATATCCTCAATGATATTCAATACTTTTTGCAGTTGTCCTTCTATTAGCTTGTTAGTTATTGCTTAGTTGTTTGCACAAATGATTTCATATTTGTATGATGTATATATTTTTTACACACATGTTTTATAATTGATTTTGAATTTTCACGCATCCTATTATTATCGCCATGATCTCATTATTGAAAGCGGTGCATATTGAGTTCCTAAGTTTTTGTGGCACGCTCTATAATGAAATAGTTTCGAATTTATCCGTGTTGACGCTCATATAATCTAAACGTTATGTAACTTGCTAATCTAAGCAATCAATCAATCAATCAATCAAATCTTTTTTATAGCCCGTTTTCTTTCACCAAGGGTTGGGCTTTTTGAAAGTTCTATCTCGAAGTCGGCCTTTCCATTCAGAGCGATCGAAATCAACTATAGTAAATTTTCTATCATGGAGTAAAATACACATAACTACAGCAGTGTTTCTTAACAGTTTCAAAGTCTCTTGTTGAAATGTAAAATGCGATTAAAAATGAGATTATAGCGGCATTAATTTGACAATTGAAGCCTTTATGAATTTAATATCAACCACTTAATAATGATGAGATGATGGTGATTCAATAATAATAATAATAATAATAATAATAATAATAATAATAATAATAATAATAATAATAACGATTATGTGTTGAGTCGTTTGTGGCAACTTCATCAAATGATGTGAGCATGCTAGACTTTGGTTTTATCCCTTATTATTGAGGAAAGTATAAAAAGTTTTCCCATTGATAATAAGATTAATAATAATAATAATAATAAGAATAAGTCTATTATAACTTAAAATTTTAGAAATGTTATTATATGTACCTTTGTCAATTATTTTGTGAAATAAATATTGCCACAAGCTGTTTAATGGCTAGTTTTATTGAAAGGTGGCTTTTTCCTATTGAAAGATTCCAGTTTCATTTTGAGGGGAAATATTAAATAGGCTTACAACAATACTTTGATGTCTTGCTGAAATGTACCTTTTTGATTTTTTTTTGGAACTAAAAATAACTAATAATAATACTGATTTCATTAAAAATAATTTACTCAGATAAAAAGATTATCAAAGTAAATAATGAAATATTAAATAAAATAATAATTTTAATTAAAAAATAATACTAGTTTCATTAATAATAATGATTTGCAAAATACAAAAAATAATTCAACACAAAACAATATTAATAATTTTGCGCAAAATAATATCAATAATGGAAACGTTAATATCAATAATAATGTTTTGGACACATGTTGTTTGCACAATATCTTGCACATTTTGATCATCATCACCACCATTTTGATCATCATCACTACCACCATTTTGATCATCATCATCTATTAAATCATCCACATCATAATTAATTCATTATCATCAAAATATTCTTGACCATACTCATCGTCATCATCATTATCATACTCATCATCACCACCATCATCATCATCGTATGCATGAACGCCATCACTCATGATATCTTGTCCATATTGTAATCTAAATGATTGGGTTCATTACACAACCATGGTTTCACCTTCACTCCCACTATTGATCGAGTCGAATATTGTTTGTATTATCATTCATTATTGTTTGTATCGTTGTTTGTTCTTGCTCACCCGTGAATTACATCTTGTGGACAGATTTTGCTATACTTTCATAATGCAATAAGTAGGATATTATTGAAATACATTGTTGTCATATCTGCTTCCAACCATTATACTCATAAATCTTGCTTTGATTTTACCTTTATGAGATTCCATCATCTACCGCTACTACTGCTATTATTACTTTTATTAAAACTACTATGCTAAAGTTATACTGTTATTGTTACTGTTAATAATATTTATAATAATAGATAATAATTACAGTAAAAATGATGATTCATACAAGTGTTACCTGTACTTGTAGCAATAGGATGGTGATTGTGGTAGCTGCATCAGTAATAGATAACATTTATAAAAAAATAATGATACTTCTCTTGTATTATTTGCTCTTATTCATCATGAACCCTCGAATCGACGCAGTCTATCCTGGTTTTAAGTATGTTGTGAATGCATACGTCCCTCATCACCGCTCTATTTCTGATTTCTTGAAGTTCTATCAACACGGAAGAAAGTGATCTTCAAAAAAGCTTCACCCTATGTTGGAATAATGAAAAGAATGATGATGTTGATGTTGATGATGATGATATAATGATGCTGATATCGGGGTTTCTATTCATTTCACACACATCGCATTTAATTAATAAACCTCATGAGTCACACTCACATCCACTGATGGCGGGTGTTTGTGTTGTGGGTGAGGTGGATTGATTGATGTTTTCATCGTGTGATTTAGTTATCGTTTCAATTTAATAATAAAATGAATATTAAAAATGATTATATTATTATTATTATTTTTTATTTAAAAAAAATATACAGAGCATTGGTAACACAACAAAAATGTATCATCCTGCTAGTTATTTAATTACACTCAGATCTTTTCTTTCCTTCTGTGGTCACATGAGTGATGGGTGATAAGAAGGATTTATATTCGAGTGCATAGTTTTGTTATGACGGGTTTAATTAACTATTTTAGATATTAAAATTTTCAGGGATGTGAATGGAAGCTTACAAATAATAGTGATAATTTAAAGGCGTTCTATTAACTTTTATCATGTCATTATTAATAATATTATTATTCTTTTTTCCCATTTTCATTTTTATGGTGATTCATTATTAAGATTTTTCTTTTTATTATTATAATCATTATTATTTTTGATGAACTAAATTTGCCTAGTACGAATATAATTCTATTCAACAATTTTATAAATTAAAAAACATGAAGTTTTTCTCAATTCGAACTAACACTTCATGCGAACACACCGCCACATCACACCGCTACATTAACACACCACGCCACCACATCAAAAAACACCACACCACCACACATCACCACAGACATGAACGAGCATTCATCCAGATCGCACAGTGTTTTTCTCATCAACGTCAAACAGGTGAACAATGAAACCGACAAGAAGCTCTCTGGCAAGTTGTACCTTGTTGACCTGGCTGGTTCTGAGAAGGTAGGCCTTGTGGTGGTTGTGTTTTTATTGCCACATGTTTTCATAAATTGATATACTACTGAGTTAGAGAGTGTGGTGGTAATGGTGGGAGGGGAGTTATGATGATGGTTGTTAAGTCATGCTGTTTTTAATTGTGGTGGTGAGGGTAGTGATGACGATGTTGATGACATTAAAAGGATAATGACACACGAATCTAGTAACAAGACTATTGAATTAATGTTTTAGTCGATGCAGTCAATTTGCTCATCTTATACCTAGAAATTGCAAACATGTGAAATATTGGCACATTGATAGAGGCATACCATTGTAGATATACTCACACACATACGAATCTTCCAAACTAGACTATTTTGAATCGTTCCATCAACTCTTTCTAGTCTTCAGCTTTTTGAATTTTTGTATGTAGAAGTTTCATTGGTATATGTTCAAGTTTTAAGCATTGCTGCTACTCCTGCACACACACACACACACACACACACACACACACACACACACACACACACACACACACACACTTGGAACTTGGAAGTGCGTTATCCACTTGACAGTAGGTGCACTGAAGATTGATTTCTGGAACATTTCTTCACGTGGTTATGAAGTCCTTGTTTTTTGAAAACGTTATTGCAATTCGGGCAATGTTGTAATGATGGTGCTTTGTGGACTTGGCGAATGTGGTTTGTCAGACCTGCCTTGTTGACACACACACACACACACACACACACACACACACACACACACACACACACACACACACACACACACACACACACAACACACACAGGTGAGCAAAACAGGAGCTGAAGGAGCAGTACTGGATGAAGCAAAAAACATCAACAAGTCCTTGTCTGCCCTTGGCAACGTTATTGCTGCCCTGGCTGACAATGCTGTTAGTCGTATGAATTATTTGGCTTAAAACATGATCTTTTTTTACGACAATAGGAACTTTCGAAGCGTGGAACAGCGCATATTAAATCCGACAACCTCGAGCTTCAACGTTAGCTTGGGACGGAAGATCTATAAAATTTTGTCCAAATGGTTTATTTTTAAATAACGATATGGCTAGTATCAATAACCTAGACAAACTGCTGTCTATCCCAGTTACTTGACACCTACTATATAATAGTCTAATATTGATATTAATTTTCATCATCATTAACTGTTGTAATGACATAATTAGCCATCAAAGCACTTCTATTACCTCATTTTATACATTTTGCTTTCACAAAACCATTGATCACATATAGTACGGTTTCTTAAGGCAATCTTCCTTGTGATTCATTCTTAACTATGTAACATTGCATTCTCAAGAAGATCATTTAAGCACAATCAATAACAATATTAACTTCATCAATAATAAAAATAACAAAAGCTGCAGTAATAATATTAATATCCCAGTGAATAAAGAAGTCTAAAAAATATTATGATGATCGAATTACAACATTTTCAAAGGATTTTCAAGGCATTCTCAGTTGATAGATAGTTAAAATAATGACTAGAAGGATACTAGTAATAAGACTAAAGTATGAAAAAAAAGATAGATTTAATGATACAAAATGAATGAAGATCGAAAACGATTTTTGGAGGAATATTTCGTATTATCACATAAGATATGCAAGATTTTCGTACAAAAACTCTACGTTAAAAATGAAACATCAAATACTGCCACAAGCCCATGTAAGAAACCTCAACCTCGCAGAACTTTGTGCCATATAGGGACTCAAAGCTGACCAGAATTCTACAGGAGAGTTTGGGAGGCAATGCACAGACCACCATGATCATCTGCTGCAGTCCAGCCTCCTTCAACGAGACTGAGACCAAGTCGACTCTTCTTTTTGGTTCCAGGTGTGTTTGTGTTTGTTGTTGTTTTCCAGGGTTCCAATTATATTTATCTTTTGTTTCTCTGAGTTTATGTTGTATTTTGAGGTATGAGTCTGTAAAAATGTGGGTCTTACACCTATAAATCTTTCATTTTTGATTTATGTATATATATATATGTATGTCTTTTTGTATTTGAATGTATTTACCTGAAACTTGTTATATTATATTCATAGTAAATGAAATTTTATTTTATTAAAATTATATTTCATCAACTGTAGTTAATTTTAAAATAGTATTCCTCATACAGGTAATGTATAACGACATTAGTCTTAAATAATCAACAATTTTTTTGCGTCGGTTTATGGTAGAACTTTAGTAAATTTTTTTGAGCAAAAAAACAGCTATAATTTCAGATAAGTTTAGCCTTATCATAGACATTAATCTGTGTCACCTACAACAGGGCAAAAACCATTAAGAACACAGTGATGGTAAATGAAGAGTTGACTGCAGAAGAATGGAAGAGGCGCTATGAGAAGTTAAAGGAGAAGAATAACAAGCTATCTCTGTTGCTACAGAGTTGCCAGGATGAACTCAAAAGATGGAGGGCAGGTGCGTTTGATTTTTTAAATATTTTTTTTAAACAGTTTAAATCGAGTTAATCAGGAAAAGTTTGATAATTAGTTTCAATCAACAATCACTATTACGATGACGACGAAGATATAGTTAGTTCATTTTATAAAGAATATACCGACATAATACAACCCATGCAAACTAAGCAGGTGAGAGTGTGCCTGAAGGGGAGAGGGTGGCATCTGAGGTGAGCAGCACTTCTACAATCAGTCTCGTCGACATTAAGGTTGCCTGCCTGTGTAAAAATAAAATTCTACTACTACTAATAATAATGATGAAAAGATCACCATCATATTGTCGGCCTCTATGGCTCAGAGGTAGAGCATTAGACTAATTAGCTAAAGTTACAGGGTTCGATCTCACGTGGGCCGTTAATTAGTACCTGTTCTTCTGTGTGTTTTCACTACATTAAATTTTTAGCAAGTGCTTTGATCTATAAGCAAAAGCGCTTTATAAATACTTCCATTACATACATCATATCATCATCACTCATTATTATCACCTTGCTGTGCAATCAACATTATGTTGTCTAGGTTGCTTTTTGTAATATCAGACTTTGGGTTGCTACTAGTGACTCAAGTATCAGTATCATTTCATTATAGTCAGCAACTTTTTTTCAAGGGGTCACTGACTTCTTTCTACAACCTTATCCTTTGTCTCCATTTCACCCTGTCATAGGCATACTAGTAACTTAAGTTGAAAGAAATAGGAGAAGGATCTAACTCGAATCTATTCATTTTATTATTATTTTTGATATTATTATTATTATTGTTGTTATCTCGGGTGCCGCCCAGAACTTGCCAGGCTCAGGAGCGCTAGAGGCAGAGAAAGTCAGGTGGGAAGAAGAGAAGACCAAACTTTATCAACAAATCGATGATAAGGTGGATAATAATAATAATTATTATAAATATAATATTAATAATAAGCTAATGAAAATAATATTAATAAAATAATTACTGTAAATATTATTAATACTAAGAAATAAATAAAGCCGCATGTTTGTAGGATGAGGAGTTGAACAGCAGCTTGGAGGAGTTGGAAAAGTACAAGGAGCAACTGTTGGAGACTGAGGAACAGATTAAGGCTTATATCAGGTGGTTTTGGGGATGCCAGGTGAGGAGGTTTTGGTGGATGAAGGGGTTTGATGGGCAAAAGTGAAAGGATTTTGGGTGAGGTTATGTGGGATGTCATAGGTGAATTGATAATGAAGTTGTTTGAGAGAAGGATTGATTTCGATCTGGCGTTTATTTGGGTTGCTATATTTTAATATTTAAAAATAGAATTAGAGGTATTTATTGAAGCTTATGAAATTAAACAAGACCTTAATAGAATTTTCCATATGTTCGCTGAAGAGAGAGAGATGCTCTAACTGTAGAGATATCAAGATTGGAAAGTGAAAATGAAAGTGCCAAAAATGAAATTAAAGAGGTTAATATTTATGATCTCTTGATGACGTTAAACCAAAATTAATTCAACTCAAACACATTTTAATTGAGCAGCAAAAAGCTTTTTGTAAGTTGAAGTTACACGTGTTTATCAGTTGGTGTAAAATTGTTTGGTTTGAATTGTTTTTGTACTAGGCTAATTTTGTTATTCATAATTTTGCGCTATTAACGAAAAGCTTTGTACTAATAACAATTTTTTTCGTAAGACTTTGATAATGTTTACAGTAGCATTACTAGTATTGTTACAATAAACAAGATTTAAAAATATTTCTTTACTGATTCGATTAAATATAGTAATTTATGATAGTTGCATTTTATGTACGTTTTTTAAATATAAAAAAATGCCATTAATAAGAGAATATTGATTGTTGAACATTAAGTTATTATATATTACATAATAATTAAATTATTATTTTCATTTTTTTACTCAGAATAATAACACACACAAACGCATACAAAATATGTCCTTCATCACTCAATTCATAGGTATTCGGAGCTTTGAGTGAGTTGGCGCAGAACTACGACCAGAAAGTGACCGAGTGTGTGGCACGTAAAGAAGAAAATGAGGTGCTCACTGATGAGCAGAAGAACAATCGGGTGAGGAGGGGTGGTTGTAGGGTGAGGAGATGATGTAGGGTGAGGGGTGGTTGTAGGGCGAGGAGATGGTTTCAGGATGGGAGAGGGTTGTAGGGTGAGGGGTGGTTGTAAGATGAGGAGATGGTTGTAGGATGAGAGGGTGGCTGTAGGGTAGGAGAGGGTTGTGTGTAGACAGGTAGAGTGGGTTGTTTTCTATAGTTGTGTGGTGAAAAGTTATCTTTTGTTTTTATAGTGTGTGATAGGCTGGGCTGTGTAGTGCTATCCTGTAGTATGCAAAAATCGAGTCATAATCAATAATCTCCCACATGCATTTAAACCTCACAGGAAAGCATCAAACTGCTGGAGATAGAGCTGCAACAGTTAAAGGAGGCAGTTTCTGCAGGCAAGAGGATGATCGTGGACATGAACAAGAATCTTTATGAGGATGTATCTTCCCTCGCTAACACTCTCAGCCCTCTCTTCAAGGTTTGTATGTGCTCATTTTCTAATGTATCTGTATATTTGTTCATTTTTCAATGTGTTTTTATGCATGCATGAGTACTTTTTAAGCTTTGTTTTTTAGTTTTCTAATAAATGTATTTAATCTAAAGTTTCATTGATATCAAGTATGTAAAAAAATGTGTTAAAGCATCATACAGCACTCTACAATCGTCATTGTTCATTTATGGCAGGTGGATGTGACTGAACCTGAAGTGGAAGTTGATAGTGTTCTTTTGAGGTGATCATTTCAGAATATCACTACTGATACTTTCAATATAAGTCTACCGTTGGTAGAATGCATATAATTTTTGAAAAAAACATAGAAGCCACCAGCCATATTGTAACAGATGTCTAAAAAAGTTCTCTGAAGACAAAAGTACCAAAGCACAACAACTGTACATTGGAGTTTGCCTTGAAATATCAACTAGAAACGATCAAAAATTACACTGAAAATTCTCAAAATGACTACTGCAAACTGCTGTAAAATTTTAAATTGTGAATTGATAAAGTTATTGCAGCTAGTAAGTCAGACTTGATGGTATTAGAAGCAAGTAGTAAAACACACATGGCTCAGGCATATTTTGAGGTGATGGGAAAATGAAGTAAAAAAAGGAAGAGGTTAATAAATATGGAGACCTGATCGATGAGTAAGACAAGAGTATCATGGTTCATAGCATTGGGGCACACCACTGTTCAAAAATAATACCTGACAATAAATTCTGAAAATAACGAGTATATATTAATTGCTAGATTGAGAAAATAATAATATAATTTACAAAAAATAAATTTTTATAATGAAAATAATGCTGTTGAAACCCATATCAATGGTTGTATTATCACTCGCAGAATGGTGTTGTCGAAGATGAAGACAGAGTTGACGATGGTCTTGCAGAAGGCCCAACAAACCTCAACCGAGCTGCAAGAAGAGAAGCAAAAGTGCGCACAACTCGAAAAGGAATTGTCTTCATCCAGGATGCATGGGCAGCAGGTAGGTGGGCAGAGTTTAGAGTTGATTGATTTGATGGGGGTGGTGTTTGAGAGGTTTCTTTATTTGGTTTTATGTTTATCTTTTACAAATAGCTTTAATGGATCTTGGTGAATTTTCCAGTTAGTTGATTGTGGGGAAAGTCTTGCATTAATAAATGGTTGATTGACTTGTTTATATAAAAGTTATCGTTGATGTCATGGTGATGATGATGATTTACCTGTATTCATGCATTAAAGCCACAAAAATTGACCCAATTTAATTTAAATTTAATTAATCGCTCCATTTGGTTTCATGTTTTGAAAACTGTCATAATTTCATGCAAATACATTGACTTCCATAAAGTTGGAAGTGAAAATCAGGAGTCTTGGAGAAAATGTTAAGGAGGCAGAGGTTTCCAAACAAGCCCTCCAACTCGAGTTTGATTCCCTCAATGAACTCTGCTCTCAACTCAAAACCAAAGGTTTTATGGTGTTTTGATGCTGTCATGTTATTTTAATGGCAGGAATTTGTATTCATTTTATTTGATTATAAAATTTCTTAAGTTTTTGAGGTACAACCAACATTGAATGAAACAAAATTCCACGTAATTATTTAAATATGCATATAATAGCTTACATACATTAAAATAAACCAGGTACAAAAACTTCAAACCATACTCATGCACAGAGCAAATGTACCAATCTCAACTGGAAGAAAACAAGGAGCATCAAGTGGCATCGACCACCCAACTAAGGGAGGCTCTAGAGCAGCAGATGCAACTACACACACAACAACACGCTCAACAAATCGCCCAACTCAGAAACCAACTTGCAGTTAAGGAAAAGAAAATTTCGCAAATATCTGAGTATGTAATGACGGGGTTATGCGTTTTTTTATGTGGTAGTGATTTTTTCATTCCATGGGTTATATATCAATTTTTATATCCCTATCAATAATTATAATTGTTTCAATAAATTGCTAGATTAATGTCTATCAACATCATTTTCATCATTGTTTCAATCTTAATTATTATGCATTTCTATAACATCTTCACTCTTAATTATATTTTTCATTATTATGCACACAACCTGAAGAGAAGGGGATGAGTTACAAATGATGTATGAGGCGTTGAAAACGGAGCATGCTCAACTGAAGGAGGTGGAGGCTAGCAAGAGTGCCCAGCTGGGTGAGTTGATGCTGCAGATGCAGACTGACGAGGAGAACAGGAAGAACCTCAAGGAGTTAGAGAATGTGGCTGCAAGGGAGTTGCAGATCTTGCATGACCTCAGGAGGGGTTTCGTCAATGATCTTACTGAGCGTGTCAAAAAGGTTGGGTGCGTTATATATGTTTGAATATGCTTATGCACCTAAATATGAATTCATCCAATATAAACACACAGACATCATCTTTTGAGGACGATGACTCGTTCACAGACGCTAAGACACAGAAACAAAAGATCATTTTCTTGGAGAGCAACCTAGAACAACTCACCAAAGTCCACAAGAATGTGTGTTTCATTCATTTATGATGGCATTTTTCATCTATCCTATTCTGTTTTTTCTCATTTGAGTTTCTTTGTAGCAAGAGAATTAATTCTAACTGAAAATTTATGATATAAATTAATAAAAATTCTTAATGAGTTTTTCAAAAATATTCAATTTTTTTCTCACGTTATTATTCATACTTGCATGAGAAATTTTATTTGAAATACTTCAAACTTTAAGATTTATCCTTCAGTATTAAATAAGTTTTAAATTTGATGTTTTTATTGATTATTTTTGTCACCACTTGTACATTTTCAACACTTGGTTATATACTATATAATCACCAACACCACACCCAACAGTTGGTGAGAGATAACACCGAGTTGAGGGGAGAGTTGCCCAAGCTTGAGAAGAGATTGAGGGCCACCATGGAGAGGATCAGAGCATTGGAGAATGCTCTCAAAGAATCCAAGGAGACCGCCCTCAGGGACCGTAAAAGGTTCTGTGCTTTTGTTTCATTAGCGCTTCGTTGTGTACGTAATTGATTGTATATTTGATGCAGTTTTGGGGAAATTTATGTTAGTATTATATATTGAACCATTTAAAATTATTTTTTTGAAAAAATTTTTATTTATGTTAACGCCAATAAACAGTTATCATCAATTTCGACATATATTCTAGTTTTCATTGTCTTGATAATATCTTATTATTGCTCATCATACAACCTCACAGATACCAACAAGAAGTGGACCGTATAAAGGAAGTGGTCAGGCAGAAAAATCTCTTAAGGAAGGGACATTCAGCCACCATTGTCAAGCCTGTGAGAGCCGGCCATGCGGCTTCTCCCGTAGTGGTGAAAGCGGCGTGAGGTTCATCACGCTAAATGTTTTTTTATGATGGAACTTAATATAACGAGATTGTATTTGTTTAATCTAGTTGCACGTGGATCTCATTTGTAATTTATATCATCTTTTTAATGCATTCCTTTGTTGAAAATGTTTTGTTAGACTAGTCAGTGTAATTTGCGATCATTCCATGTTGTTTACCACCTTTCCAGTTATGATACATGTGCCTTAATGGACATTGCAAGTGTGATCATTTGTTTAAATTATTTTCTTGTTGAACTATTCAGCTAATTTCACCATATCAACATAAAACATTAAGGTAGAATTTTAAGTTATTGTTGGTTTCGGTCGATTATATTGTCAATGAATTAATATATTAAAAGATTTATTGAAAATAAAAATTTTTGTTATAAAAATTGAACATTATGAAATATCATCCCAACATTGTTCTTTTCCTGCCCCTCATTCTCACTTCATCAAGCTTCTTCAAAACAGCTTTGGTATCTTTGTGAAAAGCCTTTTCATAAGCTCCAAGAACAAAATGAACCAGATCTTTGAGGTGTGGGTGAGTGCAGGCAAAAGCCCGTTCAAGCACATACAAATCTACAGCCATGTCTTCTATAGAGCTGTTCAATGCACCTAGTCCAAAATCAATGACTGACATTTCTTTTGTAGTGTTGTTGATGAGAAAGTTGGCAGTGGTTAGATCGCCATGGGTGAGTCTGATAGCATGCATACCAGCTACCATAACTCCCATCATATTTGCTGCTTCTTGGATTATTTCTTCATTATTATTCTCTTTTTCGCTATTCAATAAATCTTTGACAGTTGATGCATTTTCTATGTATTCCATGGCGATTTTATGGTTTTCTATATCAACATTGTATATAGCAGGGGTTCGTATACCTGGTAAATATAAAATATACTGATTACAAAATAAAAAAACTTAAAATTCATTAAAAAAGAATTTTTTCAATTTTTATAACCATTCTCTTTGCATTTCAAAATACATCTGACTTCTGCTTTGGTCCGTTCATCATTCAGTTTTTTATTTAAATTATTTTGTCTATACTTTTTTTTAAACCTTTCTTTTATTATAGTTTTTTTGCCGCCTATCTCATCTAAATATAATCGAGCCTCCGCTCCTTGTGCGATTACTTCAGTCATTTTAACATGAAAACCTACCTACTTAAAGAAAGATTCGATAAAAACTGATTTGAATATCATGTTCCAAATACAAAATATTTTCTAAATTTTTTTCTAATAAAAATGTTTAGAATAAAATTTTTAAAAATAATTTTTGCATATAGGTGTCTACTTGGATGAAAGTGAGCTTAAATAATAAATATTACTTTCGTTTAGTATTCTAATATTTCATATGTCTCTAAACGAAGTTGAACAGGTTGCTATATTTAATAAAATTTAAGTACAGTTCAAGAAATTCAATTAAACAAAATGAAGTTTTATTCTTGAATAATTGAAGAATTGATTAGATTAAAATAAAATTTGTTAACTGAATTTAATACATTTCGAAGGAAAACTTTGATGCAGAAGAGTTCATAGATAGATATGCTCGGAAGCATGAATTGAAATACAAATCTGTAGCAGAGTTTGATAATATATCTTTACACACTATTTTCCTCAAAGCTATAAATGATCTCAAAATCAAAGTAAGCTCTTCTAACGTAATCTTTTCTATCTTTGAATCCTAATTTCAGAAAAATTGAAAAAAATTTAACTAGGAACTTAAAAAATTATCTTTTTCATACAAAAACATTCTCATTCAATTTTATTTAAAATGCTCCATAAAACATCAGTTTGAGGCATTTTAATACATTTATTTTAACTTAAGCTATAATTTCTGGCAAGTATTGCTCACCATTTATACTTACTGAAAATTATGGCTTAAGTTTGAATAAATGTATTAAAATTCCTCAAACTGATAATTTATAAATAATTACTGTATTAAAAATACATAAGCTGTTTTTGGAAAATTTTAAATGTTCAAAATTTTTCAATATCAAACAAAAATGATATTTTTAAGTTTTATAGTTAAATACTTTGGTTTCATTTCATTTTTTCACTATGTTTTTTTATTCAGAAAAGCCAGCTTGATAGACAGATCGAAGAGGTTGAAAAAAGTTGCATTTCAGAAGAACAACAATACTGCACCAGTGTTGCCAAATTACTTAGCCACAACCAAGTGACATTAATCTTAGTCTACTATCACAAGAATGGCATTATACAATTAACTTCATAAAAGCTTTTTTCATCTCAGTGTTTTTCCACTCATTAATTATATCATATCGTTTCGAAATATCTCAATTAAGCTTTAGTCATCAATACCATATATCTCTTAAAAATGGTTTCCATCATTTGCAGTCAGCCTTCGAGCATTTGAATGGCTTGGACGATCGCATCAGTTTTGTGGCAAGCAAGGTGATTTACCATGATACCATCAAATAAAACTTTTATTTATCCAACCACCATGCACCAAACAAACCAGCTTCAATTGAGCACACTTCTTTTATCACACACAAAAACACATTCAATCATCAAAACAGAATTACTTATCAAAATACTCCAAACATCATATACTATTCGAGAATTGACCATCATTTTTTGTTTACTACTAACCACCTTTTTTATTCATCTAACTATCAACTTGAAGGTTTCACCATTAAAAAAAATCACCAAACATACCCACCACTAATCTATCAACCTTTCTGCACAAACACCACTCAATTACCCAACCACCCAGGTTGTACACTTGGGAGACCAGTTACATGGAGTCAGTATCCCAAGGAACAGGGCAGCTGAGGCGCACCAGCTTATGAGGTTTTAAATGAGTTTCAGGGACTTACATTCATATTGTTATAATAGACAGTGATAGATACCAAGATTTTGAATCTAGTTTATTCCCAATATACTGAGGGTAGCCATTTATTCAGTTCACAATTTTTTTTTTGAAATTTTATCTATTTCTAATTTCCATCATAACAAAATCGTTAATAATTTTGATGAAGTATAATAGCCCAAATCAAATTTTAAGACAAAAACACAAAGTATGTATTTTAAAAATTTATTTTTCGTAAAACTAGCTTACATTTTAAAATTATCACAGTAGTTTTATTATTGTGTTACTTGCCTTTTTACAACAATCTTGAACCAGCCTTATTAAACTAAATGTTATGTGCTGGTTCCATACTGTGCACGGTTTCTGAACCTCTGATAGTTTTTGATGTTATTTTTACGATAGCTCATCACTAACATTTTTTGAGGCAATATATAAACTTTCCAGGTATTTCTCAAACTTCCTCGAGCCTGACCACACTCCTCTGCCAGGCATTTTCAACAACCCTTCACAGGTCTGTCTAATGACAATAGTTATTAGGTAATTAATAACGAATGTATTATTTGTTAAAAGATAATAGTATTTAAACTAGCTCATGGGTCGAGCTGAATAATATTGATGACAATAATAATAATATTAAATTAAGCTTAATATCAACCACCAGCTATCGGAGGCTGCTAATGTGATAGAGAAGCTGTACGCTATAGTGCAAGAGCTGCCTTCGAACAACAAGTTCGACCACGCCAAAAAGAGGATCATGAACAAGTATGAAGACATAGAGAAGCAACTTAAAGAGTCGTTCACTAGGAGTTTTCAACATGGAGATGTGGCCCAGATGAAGAAACTGGCTGTGTCCTTGAGTCACTTCGATGCGGTGTGTGTGCGTACGTGTGTTTGTGTTTTCATGCATTTTTTGCAGTTTAGTACATCTGCTTCACGGTGGATAAATACACTAAAAAAAGTGTTGATGCATGTAGTGTGTGTGCATGTATGTGTACAAAAAATGCACGTGATCACCATCAAATCACACAGGGGTACAGTCAGACAGTAGACAACTTCATAAGGGAGAGTCAGGTAGGAACACTGAGAGATGCTATGATCTTCGATGATGTTCTCAGGCTGTGCACGAAGATGAATGAGATCGTGCCCCAGGTGTCCTGTTATGTTCTGTTGCTTATGTGAAATTGATCATTATATCTTTTGTTTTTCATAATTATAATATTAATTATTTATTAAATGTTTTAATATACTTTTATTCATATTAAAACAAGAATAGTTTCTCTTATTAAATATACTAGATTCATGCAATGAGAACTAAAAATTCTAACGACGTCATCAGGTGTTTGCCTCGCCTCAAGAGGTGATTGACAAGCTGATCAGTGATGTCTTCAAGGGAAAGTTACAAGAGAACATCCGAAATAAGCTTTTAAACCGCTCCAACATGCTCGAATACCTGCAAAACCTGGCTTTCATGTATGAAAACACGTCAGAGCTTACCAAAAAACTTGACAACCTCAAAACCTCACCACCCACTAAGGACGCTGATACTGATGATAAATCTAAATTATCGTTCAGCGCCACTGAGCCCAGAACAGGCGTGGAATTGATGGTTAGTAGTGAGAAGGGGAGTGTGGAGAAGATGATGATGCAGGCGTTTAGAGGGTACTTGGAAACGTACCTGAGGGATGAAAAAGCACATCTGAGGGAACGGTGTAATGGCGTTCTCAACAACTTCTATGACAGCAAAAAGCATGTCAAAAAGGCTGTTGGAGGGTGGGTGCTTATGATGATGATTATAATAATAAGAATAATAATATCAATAATAATAATAATAAAATTAGTAATAATTAAGCTTCATTATAAAAAAAATCAATACTATTTGTCATATAAAAACAGTAATATTTGCAAAATTCAGTATCAAAGGTTAAATAGTAAAAATTCAACTTGTCATAAATATTATCATCGCAACAAAAATAATAATAGTAATAATAATATTTTTGAAAATAAAAAAAAATTAAAAATAATAAATATTTTAATAATCTTTTTATGATATTATTACAGCATGAGTGAGTTTCGAAGGGACGTTCAAAGCGTTTTCAACCACAAAATCTCCACTCTCACTTCTTTCCAGGACAACTCTTCCAATAGTATATTATGATGTCCATTAATAACAATTTTATTATTAAAGCTGACTTCGAGATAAATCTTTTAAAAAATCCCAACCATTGGTAAAGGAAAACGGGCTATAACAAGGATTTGATTGATTGTTTGATTATCATTGTCGTTGTTCTCATAATTATTATCAATATTATTATTGCTAGTAATATTAGTGATAATTTTCCTGTTAGTATTGAAAATAATATTAATTATTATTATTTTAGCCTAGAAACTCTTGAAGTTAATATCAATAATACTTGTTATTGTACTGATAGTAAGGATAATATTAATTATTGTTATTATTATTTTCTTTTTATTATTATTCTTATTATAATTATTATTGTTATTGAAAAACAGCAGGAGACATCCTAATGAGCACAGAAGTGACCAACAACTTTATCAACCTTTTTAAGGAAGCCTTCTTTCGTTGCCAAAAAGTTATAATAATAATAATAATAGAAAAAATATTAAATGTAATTGAAATGGAAATTATAAGGCGTCGAACTATGGCAATGATGAAAGAGAACAATTCAATATAAAATAGATTTTATAAAAAAGATGTAATAAAAATTTCATTTAAAAACGACATTAATAAAAAAATAATAATAAGCAAAAGTTAAAATGGTAATTATAAAAAACTAAAAAAAATAATCATAAACGCCACAAGATCTTTTCTACCACCAACAGTTATCGAGCAAGGAGACGGTGGGCGGAGACATGAGTGAACTATTTATGTTGTGTGCCAGTGTTATGTTTGATGACTACGTCATATATGCCGTTGATGTGGCTTTGGTCGGTGAGTCATCGCTGTTGTTGTTGTTATTATTGTTGTTTCTGTTGTTGTTGTTGGTTCATTTGTCGTTGTTGTTGTTGTTATATTCATTTTTGTTGTTTTTATATTCATTATAATTGTTTTTCATATTCTGAAACAAACATTTTCATTTCACCAAACCACCTACTCACCTTCCTCTCACACACCACACCATCCTTCACCAGGAGTTGAAACTAGGTCAGATGCGTTGACTTTTTTCCAGTTGTTGGAGCTGTCCAACTCTTTCAGAAAATCATTTGAAAAACTTTTTTGGGCCCATGTCCATCCTTCTCTTACGTTAGATTATCTATCTATCTATCTATCTATCTATCTATCTATCTATCTATCTATCTATCTATCTATCTATCTATCTATTTATCTATCTATCTATCTATCTATCTATCTATCTATCTATCTATCTATCTATCTATCTATCTATCTATCTATCTATCTATCTACCTATCTATCTACCCATTCATAGGGGATCAAGCAGGGTGGATGAATGTGTACGTAAGAAGAAGCAAATGATGGAGGTGCTCGAAAAAAAGTTGGATAATGGACTTGATAAGGTTCTCAACAACCTCATCTTTACTGTCAAGAACATTTTGAGCGAACAAAAAAAGGTACTTAAATAGTTACGATTTGTGTAGCGCTTAAGAGACTGAAACAGGTTTGAAGAATGTTTTCACGTCGATTTATAAAATTTTCAATATATTCATTAACTCATAAAAATCAACGTAGTATTAATAAATAAATAATTATATATATTTCTAAATCTTTTGTGAAATAAGTTACGAACATTTTCAGTCTGATTTCAAGCTCGAGTCTTCCTCCCAACTCACCCAGCCCTCTGCTAGTCAAGTGTGTACCTTCTTCACCCATCTGTATTATCAATCATTTCTGAATCATCCATAGATACTTGAACATCTGTTAATTCATTTATGAGTTCGAAGATATTTGGAACAAAATGAATTCCAAGTTCAGCACCAATCTTTTTCATCTCCATCAATTTATTCACTTGTTAATTGTTTTAAATTTTTTATCCACTCACTAAACCATCCTTCCTCATCTCATCACCCACAATAACCTCCACCAACACAACATCCCCTCCTCCAATCAAGGTTTGTGATAAGGTGACTAAATATATGAAACACTCTTTCCATGAGATCTCGTCTCGCTTGGATGGGCCAAATCTTAAGGTATCTCTGTTAGTGTATCTTAGGATTTGTACTTATGGTTGATGAAGCAATCAAATTGTTCATATAATGAATGATATAAATGTCTAGTGCTTCGAGAAAAAGGTTTTTGGTCTTTTAACCATAATTTTGGTTATCTTTACTTCAAAATTGTACTTTCTGTTAATTTCTCCATGTTTTCATAAGCTGAATTATTTTATATCGTTATCTCGCATTTATTTCCCAAACTTTATACTATTTCATCAACCTGCATTGACAAAATCATTGGTTATCTTTTAAAAATAATTTTATTGGTCGATTTTTGTTGAGTGCTGATTGGTTGAGTCATATATATTTGCTCGTCAAGCAAGTAAGTTCAAGCAAACAGTCTCATGCTGCACCATCAGAGTTACACATGCCAACATTCTGTTTGGTAATCACCCTATTAAATACACTGCAGACTGTCCAGGTGGAGTTGTTGGTTCGATTCCACAGAGTGTTGTATGAACATATACTACAGTTCCAATACACGTCCATCGGTATGTAGTGCTTGGTGGTCCTATAATGCTTTCAATAGTTTGTGTTACAACAGTTTTTGTTGTGACTCAAGTGAATGTTTTTACCAGGCCTTACTTACTTACGCAATGTCGTGTTAAATAATATATATATACCACATTGATAATAATAATACTGTTAACGTAAATAGCCGGAAATCAATATAATAGAAGCAAACACTAAGGTTCATTGAGAAACTTAATACACGAAGCTTTTCGTAAGAGTATCTTACATTATCTAGTATATACTATAATAAATATATAATAATACTATAACACAACTTGAATAATAAATTAGCGTAAAACGAAAACGATTTGAATCAAAAGCTTTCAATAATGAAATAATACAAAGCTTTTCGTTAGTTGAACTTATCAAATATACAAACTAAAAGTGTCTCATTCAAACCTCATAAAACAACAATCACTGATTCTGTTCATGCTTCTACTTCTAATAAAAATTGCAATTCAGGCGCCATGGTGTTGATTTGTGACGTCAACGAGTACCGGAAGTGGGTCAAATCACATGACCACGCGGTGCCCAATAGGCTGTTTGAGATGCTGCATTGTTTGTGCAATCTGCTTATTGTGCTGCCTGAGAATGTGCATAACCTCTGTGCCTCGGAGGAGCTGGTGAGTTTTTTGTTTATTTTTTTTTGATGTAAATCATTTTTTTTTTTTATTCTTATTTGTTGATTTTGTTATTGTCCATGCTTTTTTATTCTCGTTGTCATCCATAGTTTTGTTCTTGAAATCCATTTTCTTTATTATTATTTTTACTTTTTGATTCTGTCGTCATTATTTGTTTTTTTTTTTTTGTTTATAATTTTTTAAAACTATTAGTCTACTTTATTATTTACAGTATTTCATCATTAACTATTTTATTTTATTGTTTATCATAATTCTTATTATTATTATTGTTCTGCAGAGCTGTCTAGACAAGGGAGTTTTGATGAATTTCGTTCAACTACGTTCAGATTATAAAAATGCAAAAGTCCACAACTATTTTAAATAACCAATATTCCTATTTTATCTTGCTTGTTTATTTCAATTTTTATTTCTATTAAAATTCTATTTATATCCTGCTTTTTGTTTATTTAAGAGATTATTTTTTTTTAAGAATACAATAAAAGGTTGATTACTTCTTGTTAGATATGGTGAACAAACAAAATATTTAGCTATATTCACTAATCTACTGTGAAAAAATCTGACATTATCAAGTTATTATTTAGTGCAAGTTGATTTAATTGTATGACAAAACAAACACGGAGTGTTCATTTTGACAAAAATCATGAAGCTCTCCGTAAAATCTTCAGATGCTTCGTGTTTTTCTCATATGTTTGAATCTTGCAGGTTTTTATACGCCATGAAACTTTGTTTTTACCCACCAAATAGAAGGAATATTAGTGCGCGTTAATTTTAAACAAGCAAATATTTGAAAATGCCTTAAAAGTTTGGTTTATGTGTGCCTTGATACCACAATAACTACAAAGCGCAGAAGAGTGTGACACTGAATGACTTTGAAAGCTTTCTACTATCTGCAGGGATATCGGAATTTGGAATTGTGAAGTTGATAAAAAAGATGAAAAACCATTGATTAGTTGCTTGATAAAATTATTTTAATGGCCAATCATTTGTACTTAATACAACTTTGGGTATGTTACCGTTTCACACGAGGCAGAACTTAAACACCATTCCGTCTTCTTCATTGTTTTGAAGCACAGCGATGGATTCATAGCTAAACAGTCATTCATAAGCATGAATTTTCCATCGTCAGTATTTACTTGAGAAACAGGTTCGGTAGATGCAATTATTTCTTTCACCTGCATACCTTGAAACTTTAAATAAGCGTCGACCTTTTTTTTAAAACCATAAATTGTTGTTAACCCTAGTGACAATAACTCCATATTGAAAACAAGGAGAACTGCCTTCTTTCTTCACCAATATAGTTTTGAGTGAGAGGGCATGATTAAAACTGAGAAGTGTGAGACTGGTGATAGATTTATTGAAGTTACTTTGAATTTATAATAAGTTTCACGACACAATAATTATCATTCACTAAATTATTGGCATTAGAAGTGATAAGCACCTGGTATAAATATCATTAAAATAATTCGAAAGTATTAAGTCGATGACACACGGCAGTCTGATTGGTCTATTGGAAGCATGCTGAAGTTGCATCTAAAGCGATACGACATAGCTTGAAGGGCGCTAAAGAGTTGACGAAATGATGATATTTCACGAAATCAACCGTGCATTTGTACGGTACATTTGAATACTGACGGTATTACCATCAATAATATTTAATACTTTTGAGCGCATGGTCGTCTGAATCGATACATACAAGCGTGAAAACAGGGGACAACAGAGGCACGGATTAAGAGGTGAGGATGATATGCAGAGATGTTGTTTAATGAAGTTTTATGGACTAAAATTCAATTTTTGGTGCGTGGAAACGTGAAATTGTAAATGAAAGATGACTCAATGGTGGAAAACAAATATCAAGTTGACGCATGGAAACTATGTTGACACTATGTGGAGGTGACTTGGCGCAATCTTGTGAAATTGGTAAACTTTTGTATCTAGCATTTAGGCTCAGCTCTAAAATTAAATACCCTTAAAATAGAACGAAACAAGTTGAATAGAAAATAAGAAACGAATATAATTTCAAAATGAACCAAAACAAAACGTGACGGTTTGGGTAATTCTAACGCTTAAAATAAAAACGCAACTATAAATAAACAGATGAAAAAGTAAAAAGCACTAAAATATGCCACAAAAACCACTCTAAAGCTCAGATTTGGAAGGAATTTTGGGAGCAAAGTAGCACAGGTAGATATTTACAATGCGTCTGCCAGTGACTGCTAACTTGGAAGAATTTCACTCCCACCCAATCACAGCCGTCCACGTTGACTGCAGTGGTTTGTAAGTTTTAATTAACTGCTTGCTTATAACGTGGTCGATGTATATTTATCTTCATGATGTACAAAAATCAATCAAAAATAATTTAGGGAAATACTACAATAAAAAGCATCGTCGTTCTACGTCGGTTTTCATGCAAGCATGGGTTGGACAAAGAAGGAGACCAACCTGTGAGTAACCTGTTCTGGCTCTTCGAAGTGCATATGAGGCGGCTAATGTTGTCAATTTGCTGGTTCTTTATACTCTCCACATCTTTCGTCTTTTTTCCCAACCTCATTATCTTTTGTTTTTTGTCTTTGGTGGCAAAAATAAGCGACAAACCAGTGTTGTTGTTATCGACCAGAGGCCTGAAAATCTGCACCGACTTGAAGGCGCTTTTTAGACTGAACTTTAGGTCTTTTTTAGCCGTCTCATTCTTTGCCACCAGCCAGTAGTCCATCTGCACCATGAGACCCTCGTGTTCCACTGAGGTCTGGTTCAATGAAATGTTGCCTGCCGTTGCGGCTCCTGCACTATACTGCTGGTGGCTGCGTGCCATGTGTTAATAATAATAATTATTATTATAATATGAATAACCATAATATTATTAATTATAATAATTTAGAAAATGAAATTTTTTTACTAATAATAGCAATATTCATGATGAACTTATAGGAAACATTGAATCAAATTGAAGGATTTTTTAGAGAAAAAATTAAAGAGCCACTCGAATATATATAGACACAGGAAAAAATCATGAGCGAATAAGGAAGATGTAATAAGTGCTAAAGTTAGAAACTGAATATGAAAAATTAACAAAAAATAATAACTAATATGAAGCTAACAACAAAGCAAAAAATAAAAACCCGGAAGAATGTGAAGTGACTTCTTTAAGTTTTTCAAGGAAACTGCTTTGTGGAGGGCTGTTCGATGCCGTCTCATCCACGTCTGCCGATGTTGGGTGGGTGGGTAGGATGAATGAATGAAGAGAAAGCTATACGGATGGATTGATAGATGGGTATATGGTCATATGTATAAATGGATACCTAGCTATATAGCTAATTTAAAGAAGAGATAGATAAGTGGTTAAACAGATGATTGATAACGTAGACTGTTAAGAACAAATTCAACAACTAGATAAATGATTTGATCACAAGGCATGTTGAAGTCTAGCACTAAGACATAAAACAGCATTTAGGATGGATGCGTAATGTTATGAGACACCATGAACAACCTGAGCCAGAATCCACTGACTTTAACCTCACTTCCTGTTCAAATACAAGTTAATTATTATAACACACGCAAAACAAAAGTTAGATGATAACAGTTTGTATGAATACGGATAAAAATATGACACTAAGAATATAAATAATGATGAAATAATAACATGAACTGATAAAATGAAAAAATAAAAAAACAATTAAACAAATACGTGAGCACTCACACCAACACACGGCACAAGAACTTGACTAGCACTTTCAGGCCTGCATCAGTTAATAGTGAAGTAATGTACTGCATGCATATCAAGTAGTGATAAGTAAACAAGACATTGAGCCATGTGTGTACATAGAAAAAAATTTGAATTGTGGGATTTCATGAGTTGAATCAATCAATCAATCAATCAAATAACGAAAATTTTAGAAAAAAACCATCCAGGCAATCATAGATGCTTGTTTTCTTAGATATAATTGAGCTTTCTTAAATATACTTAACAGGCACCTTTGCAAGCAACAACATGCAAAAACACACCAGCAACAGAATTAAAACTAGTTATCTTTTACAACCACAACAGCATACAAAAGCACAACAACTATAAATCGCAATTCTACGCCAATACCATGTCAAGAAAACTAATGGAAACTTGAAGCGCACCCACCCAAGTCTAGGGTGCCTAAAGTAAAAATGAATTTTAAGCAAAACAAACCCCTTATCCTTGTGGGTGAGAACAACTTCACTGATAGGAACATTAGTGACCACTTGAGCCTCCTTACAATACTTTTCTATGCGGCGTACCATCTCATCCAGGTCCACCTCTGGTCGAGTGTGTGTGTGTGTGTGTGTGTGTGTGTGTGTGTGTGTGTGTGTGTGTGTGTGTGTGTGTGTGTGTGTGTGTGTGTGTGTGTGTAAGATAGATATATTACTAGCAAGTGGTATGTGAATTAGTTTTATATATAAAAATGAAGTGTGCGTGTGAGTGAGCGTGAGTGTAAAATGGGTATTGAGAAATAGTGATGGTTGGTGAGGTGTTGAAGAAAGTGGTGGAAGTAAGAAATGCAAAAAAATGTATGCCTATTGAAACAATTTCCAATAAGTATATAACTTTGGAAACTATTTCACATCAAAATGAAGTTGAACCTTTAAGATCATCTTGGCACAGAAGTTTCCAGAAGTTATCTTGGAAAAGTTGCTTGTAAGCGGCTCCAATGGAGGCTAGTTTGTACGACAAGGTGCAAGAACCTATTGAGGCAAGCAATCAAATGAATCACGAGTGAATCGAGTAAGCGGAGAACTAAGCAATTGATGAAATTAGTTAGGCAATTGAGCAATTGGTTAGCGATTTGTTGATCAAATATCAAATCAATAAGCCAACCAACAAATTAAACAAGCAAAGATTTGAACAACTCCTTTCTATATATAATTGCAATTCGAAAATCAAGATCAATCCTCCATCACCACCATATCACTCACCCTCCACCCCATCATTTTCTCACCCTCCACCATATAACTCACCCAGTGGCACAACCAGGAAGCGCACATGGTTGGTTATGTCGGGAGACCTGGATGAGACGACCTGTGTAACATGTGTGACTATTACTATTATTAATATTATTATTACTATTATTATTCTTATTATTATTATTACTATTATTATTATTAATTTTGTGACTTTTTATTGTTTTTACAATTGTTTGGTATATGCCACTGTTATTGTCGCTACTACTATTTCAATCGTTTGGAGAAAATGCGATAAATGAGTGCTATTTAGATTTACTTTCTAATTGGAAAAAAACAAATAAAAATAAAATAATAGAAAAAATAATAATGAAAGAATGGGAATCTTATTATTAATATCAAGAAGATAGAACGAACTTTGACGAAAGGTCGAATGACTGAATGTAGGTACCCTTCAGTGCCGATCAGTAGGAGTTTAATGGTGTGTGGAGTGCATGTGTTCATGCTGTGTGATGGTTAAAAAGGTGATTTTGGTGGATGAGTGAATGGTTAGGGAGGTGATTTTGGTGGATGGTTAGGAAGGTGATTTTGGTGGATGGTTAGGGAGGTGATTTTGATGGATGGTTAGGGAGGTGATTTTGGTGGATGGATGGTTAAAAATGTGATTTTGGTGGGTGGGTGGATGGTTAGGGATGTGATTTTTGTGAATGGGTAGTGATTATCTGGTGGAGTGCTAATATGGTTTTGTAAGATGTTGTGAGTGAAGTGCGGTGGTAAGAGATTGGTAGTGTTTCGGTTGTAGTGTTGATTTGAAGTTTAAAAAAGAAGTAAAATTTTTTATTTGATATATGTAATATAGAAACAAACTTTTAATTTAATATTAAACGTTTTAATTAATTTTAATACTGAACTTAAAAATAATATAAATGTAGTCTTAAATTTTTATTTGACACTGATCAGAATTATTTAAAAAATACACTCATCTTAAAAACATTTTGACGTGTAAAGTGAGAAATTTTTAGGCTTATTTGCACGAATTTTTGGACAAAAAATTTAAAATTATAAAATTTATTTTTTTATGCCAATGAAATTTAAACAAAGTTCAACAATGGAAGAAAAATGAACTCAAATTTGAATTGTTTTTGAAAACATATGTATGTGAATATTAAGTACGTGAATTATCCAGAAAAATGCTTTTTCTACATAAAGTCTGTTAAAACTGAGACTATAAAAAGTATTTCAATACAAAAAGCTTCGTACTTTAAGATGAAATCTATTAGTGCTCACAAACTTTGTTATTTTACTTTTGATAAAAAAATCCTTATATTTCTATAAATTTTCCATATTTTTGCTTGATTTTTATTTACATTCCCCATTAATTAGGGGTAAACTACCGTTGGGCGCTCGAATTTCCAAGACAAAATGATGCGATGGTCTTTGAAATTTTCGTTTAAACGAGTGCTTAAGGCTTCGAGTCTCGTTTAATTAACAAACGATATACTCATAATGGCAAAACCAGCCAATAGGGTAAACATTATGAGAAAAATAAAAAAAGAAATAGTACGGGAAAAAAATAAAATGATATATTTTATTTATATAAAATGAAAAAAATATATGTGAAACAAAAAATAGCAGTCCAGTAACAACACCAATAAATTAAAATGATAAGCAAAGGTTATCACGTACAATTTTTGGACCCTGTTGATGACGTGGTTAAGAGCATTTTTGACGTCTGCATGTGTCGATGTTGCCAGACACAACGCCAGCTTCTCAAGTCTCGTGCTCAAGTTCTTGAGTTGGTGGTTGATGGTGGGTACATAGGCAAGCATGTAGCATGATAGATGTATATTTAGACAAAAACATAGATGGATATATACCAGACAAGATGGTTCGTGGTGGTTGAGAAAACAGATGAACTCTGGCAAAGGCAGATCTGATTGCATGAGTGAGAACTGTTCTTGCAACTGTCGCTGTAGAGATAACAGTACGTCATCGTTATCGTCATCATCATCGTTTCACGTCCGTTTCTAAACTACTAGCATAGAGTCGGAAAAACTAATACATATAAATTATATATGATAGGTGCGTCTAAGGTGCATTGACCAATGAAACAATCTCTTAAATCCTAACAACCAACCATCTGTTCAGGATTATGCTCATTATCCTTGAGGGCGTACACTCTTTCCTCCGCAGGTCGATCTGCCATAGGAAGTTCGAGGTTTTTCCTTTCCTTGCGAACCTCCGCGCTAATTGATTGGTTCCTGCTCTTCTCCATCATCGACTGCGGCATTTGTTATGTAATTGAATTATGAACAAAATCAGTGGCATTAACTTCAGGAGGTTTTAGGTCACATTCAAACATATACTTTTGATAGATAAATTTTTAATGATAAGGCTAAACCTATCGAAAATTATAGCTGTTTCTTTTTTGCTCAATAAATTTACTAAAGTTCTTCAATAAATCGACGTGAAAAATTTTTGGTAAATAAATCCATTTACATATTAATTAATTTGAAAATTTTACTAAAGATTAATAATAGAATTAATGATAAACAATGTTATAGAACCATTGTAGTAGCTTTTACAGTTTTTCTCGTTAAAAAAAGTATCTATCTCAATAATTTGAAACATTGCGTAACAATGCTGATGTATCTTTTCAGAGACATCGTATGTATTTTTCTTCAATATTTGGTAACGAAAAACATCAAATAAGAGAAATTTTTTAAAAACAGTTAAAATTAAAGCTTTTGATTCTCAAAATGTATCAAAAATTCCTCTTAATTGATGTTTTTCGGTAAAAAAAAATTCTACTGAAGTTGTTATTGTTGCTGCAAAGGTAAGTTCAAAGTACACACCTTCTCAAGCTTTTTCGAGAACAATTCTAGTTTATCATTTTTTTTACCCTCCTTTGTCTGTTCTGTCGGTTCCTGTCACAACAAATACAAGCATTTTTCTCAAAGACATCATATGCCAATGTTTTGTCAGTTGTTTATGAAAATAACTCCATAAAATAATGCAATTTTATTGATACTATTTATTCAAGCTGAAATTTTCGAAAAATTCAACTTTGTCATAAATTATAAAAAATAATGAAATAAAAAATCATCAGTAAAATTGCCTCATTTTGAGAAGTTATTTTTAAAACAATTAACAAACCTTTTTATGGGTTTATCTATCTCTCTCTATCTACCTATCTATCTATCTATCTATCTAGTTATCTATCCATTTATCCGCCCACCCACCAAACCCCAACACACTCACTTCAAGAGAGGTGCGCTGGAGGGCGGGTTGGTTGGCGGAGAAGAAGGGCGTGAGTTTGGGCTTAGGGATGGAGTGGCAGGATATGGAGTCGATGTCAGGACAAGAATCGAGGAGGCTCTCAATGTCGAACATGTCCTCACCGAACATGTGACTTCCTCCCTGCGATTCCATCTCGTGCTTCAATACCTTGCCGTCATCAGGGTGGTAGTGCAATTAATGTGAGTCACAACAATAAATTTTTTTGAAAAAATAGTTAGTCATGATATAGCTTTAATATTTTAATATTATTATTGTTATTATAATTATTATTATTTCTATTAATATACCTCTTCTGATACTTTGAACTTCTTAATGAGAGAGATAAATTTCTGCTTTATGTTCTTTTGCTGTTTGATGATGCAACAAAAATATAATGGTCATAACGACCAATAATGGCATTTTTTAAACTTCTTACGTATGAATGTGCACTCGGGTGTGAGTATTATGATTAATTACAACAGTCATTTGCAAAACCATCTAATTTAGTTTGGTTATAAATATCCCTATACGATCATCCTCCCAAATGCCCCGTTATAAAATATATTATCACGTCTCACTCCATAAAATGGCACCATAAAGACGATAAACAGTGATCATATCACCACCAACACACCCCACTTCAATCTTCTCAACACCACAACCCACGGTGTTCTTACTTGGTTAGCAATAGCGCTGGCAAGAGTTTTATTGGGGGCGGGATGGATGGGGGGATCGTCGTCGGAGAGTGCCTCATTCGATGACAACTCCTCCTCTTCCTCGTCGTCTGATAAGTCAAAATTGAAGCGCTCTGTGGGTTTAAGGTATATTGTGTTTAATTATCATGTTTATATGAGAACAAAAACAACAGAGCACGAGAATTAACGACTGTCGGTCTTATAATAGAAAAAAATTTACCATCGCAAAAACATGTGACGATTGAATTCCACAGACATTCACGCAACTCCATAACCCAACACCAAGCAATCATGCAACCCCTAAAACCACCCACACAACTTCAAAAACCCCTCACTCAACTCCACCACAAACCAGCCCTTGTAATCCTACAACCAACAACACACGTTTTTCCACCCCAAGCAGCCCACCCATTGCAACCTTTATGAACTCGTTCAACCAGGTCGACAGGCTGTGACGATAAGGACTGAATGCACACGTGAGCAATCACCTCCTTCGACGTAGGCGATATCAATTCTAACTGGCCATCCACTGGATTCTGCAGCACCTAGTAAGAGTGGGAATAATTTATAAGAAACATATCGGAAGGTTTCGAGTCAATGAAAAATTTCAAAATTTTAGTGTTTTTATAATTGCCATTTTGAAAGTTGATTCACAAAAAATAATAAAATGTAAAAAATAATAGATTCCATGAGCTTGAATACGTTATCATTCGCACTATAATGATAAGAATAATAATGATAAATATAATATTTTATAGCACAGAGTTTGAAGATTATGTTAGAGCGCGTAAACCGTCTTCTCGGCTTCACATGGATGCAGGGATGGCTCAATGGCATGATTTTGTGATCAAATGTACTTTTATCAATTAAAGTTATTTTCGATAGAAGTATAACAAAAAATCAAAAAAACTCAAATAAATCTAAAAGAAAAATAGAGCTTTTGTCATGCTCGAAGCGTTTAGAAAGAAAGAAATTAAAAATATGATAAGCCTGGCTTGTTTTGCTCTTGTCAATCAAAAACTACGAGAAATAAACGGCATATGACACAAAAACAATAAAAAATCTGTGATAAGAAGCTTTAGTTTTTGAACGTGATAAATAGCTTGGCAGAGCAATAAAAATTCAAAAGTTTGTAATTTGGTTTAATAGGAGTTCACTTTTAGAAACTTTTGGTATACTTTGAACCAGCCTTTTTGTTCGAAAGATTTTACATGAATTTATGAGATTTTAATAAATTTATTGACAGCAGAAAAAGTTTCAAAAAAAAAACTTATCATGAAACACTACCCTAAAAATATCTAATGTGAATAAGTTTATAACAAGTAACCTGAAGATTAGTAATTTTGTTAATTAGCTAATAGCTTATTAGTTTCCCAACCACAATTCAAAGTGAACTCATGAATAAAAAAAAGTGAGTTTTGTGGGGAAGTAGAGAAATTAATATGTCCGCCTTTTCAAGATTAGTTGAATCAGCAACAGTGAAAATATATTGACTGAAAAGGCTTCTCGGGAAACTGAACTACAAAGCGCATCACTAGTTCGATCGGTTCATAAAACGCAAAGAAGTAATGCGAGATAAACGGAGAGTTGATCCCAATATGAGATGATTCATCCACATATGCATTAATAAGAATGAATTCTGTCCGTAGATTCATTAATATAGAAGATAAATTATCGTTCCATATGGAAATGTTTACAACGCCATAATTGATGGATTCCTCCAGCACCATAAGTATGTTTACTTGAGAGAAAGTAAATACCGTTATTTTGCGAGACTTTTCACTACTTTTGACCTCATCATTACATTTGTATGTGAATAAGTTTCCAGGTTTTTGTTCATCAGCCATCAGAAAGAGATGTAGCTAGAATCAAGTGTAGCATGTATTGTTATTGATTGAATCCATTTGGAAATTGTCAAAGCACTTGTTTGAAAAAGTTCGATTGATTTGGAAGTGAATCAAGCCAATTAAGCAATAATTAATTGAAACTATCTACAACTATGGATTTGATGATGAAAAAGCAATAAAAAATATAATATTAAGAATTTTAAAATGAAATTTATTTCTTTTTTAATTAAATTCAAAATTGTTATTCCCTGATTGAACTTAAATTAAGTGATAACAAAAGATCCCAACACATTAATTAAAATTACTAAGAACAATCTAAAAAAAATTTTTATACCTCTAAAAAAATATTTGAAAAAAACCATGATACTAATAAAAAAAATAAAAATAGTTAATATATGAAAAAATTGAAAAAAAGCTATAAAAAAATAAATCAAAATTTAAAAAACAAAGTCAATTCGACCTGTGCCATACTGATATGACCAATAGCAAGAGTTTTGAAACCAAGGAACGCTCTGCTCTTGTATTTCTTCTTTTTCTGTAACATTATCTGCAAGCGGTCGCCATCCCGTTTAAGATGGTGCGGGTACTGAGGGAAGAATGAGGTATGGGTGAAGGTGATATGTGGGTAGCGGTGGTAGTGACTTTGAGCATTGGTGGTGGTAGTGTGAGAGTAGTAATGATATGTCTGAAGGTTTGATTATGGAGGTAGACCTAGATTGTGGTGTATAAAATTAATGATGGTAATTTGTTATAAGTTAAGGTAGTTTGTGAGATTCGGTAGTGTGCACCTGGCGATACGGGTTGATGAGTGATTGATATTAAATGGTCAAATTCAGGATACATTCAGAAATTATTTGTAAGCGGGTTTATACGGTTTGACTTAATGATCATACATTAAAAATGAATAAATAACTAATTAATATGCATGAGTAATAAAATAGTAGCGTGAATCCATTGTAATTTGATTCAGACCAAAAGCAGCACGATAGAGAAGGATAATCGATCGACGATTAAATTATATGTATGCAAGGCTGACATGGGAAACCAGTTGGATTGAATTATTTGATCTGTTGGAAACTTATATTGATAATGTTTTTACGATGTGTGTGAATATGTGTGTATACAATATGCATGTTTGAACATAGATGCATGTGCAAAGATATGAATGTGTGAACACCCACGTAAATGAGACGTTTGTGCGCGTGTACATAGCTAGTTAGTAGATCTTGATGGTAAATTAGATCCCCAATTATTTATAATTTTCATGTCGTTTCTATGATTTCCTTAGACTTTAAAAGATTTTTGATTGAAGCTCATCCTCATCATCATCGTCATCACCATAAATATCTTAGTAAGTCTTATGACAGAAATAGATTTCACAATAGAGATGAGAAGGATTATATAATTTAAAGTAAACAACATTCAAATATAACGTAAACTCACAAAATAATATTTATTACTGCTATTTTTAGAATTAAATCAAAATAATTTATAATTTTTAAAATCTAAAATTAGCAAGTAAGAATGCAAATATGATGGCACTACCAATGAAAACTCATATATTCCTCGAACTAAAAATAGATTTTTTTGATGCTTTGAAACAAAGCTGATTTGACTTGTTAACATCAAAGAAGCCAGATGTTTTATGATAAGGTTTTACCTATCGCAAACTCTATTCACAAGTATTATAAATCTTTGCTAACTGATTCTGTTGTGAGATTGTTTTAAAAGTGCATACTTTTGCATAAAATATACCGATTTATTTTTTCTCAAAATAAACTGAAAAATAATCTTGAATAATCAGTTTTGAAAGAATGGAAAAGCTTTAGTAAAATAATGAAGTTCATATTGAAGGATGAAAAATGATAATGAGTGTTTTGTTAATGCATTTATTTACATTTATCGTCTTATGATAAGGATAAACATGCCCGAATCATGGCTTAATATTGGATTAATGAGTTTTTTATTATTATTATTATTATTATGATGTCTAATTTTCGTTTCACTATTTCATTTGAATGAAAATTAGTTTTTTTTTCACTAATTATAGTCGGATTTGATAATTTCATGATAATTATTTTTGAAGTTTTGTTTGAAAATAATTCTATTCAAATTTTTACTTAAAAATAATTTGAGTTTTAAAATTTTTTTTAGCCATCACTTTTCCAAAACCATTTCCATGGTAATCTACGGCAATATGGCTAATCAAAAACATATATGCAGGTTAAATAATTGATAAAATACACCAAAAAAACATCAATACATTTGTATGGAATTCTTAATGCAAAAAACATGCTTGAAGGTGGAGAAAAATAATAAATAAAATAAATAGCGGCAAAAATAAAAAAGAAGGGACGCAGGTGAAAAAAATATAGAAAAAAATGTGTGAAAACAACACTCCATGAAAATAAAAGATAAATATTAAACAATAATCCCCATCATCATCGTTCTACGTCTGTTTCCATGCTAGCATAGGTTGGACGTAATACTATGAAAAAAATTTTGTACACAAATAACCATTATCAAAGATATAAAAAAGTACGGAAAATGAAATAAAACAGTAACAGATAACTTCGGTTTTTAAATTAATTAAATTAAAGAAAAAAACTAAACACCCTCTGGTCGCTTCTCATTTAAATAACTAAATAAGTTGTATTGATTGAATATTAATACTGAATCCTTATAGAAAGTTAATCTAATCTCGGGCAATTTATAATCATACTATTACTGGTGCTCCTAATATTAATATAAGGATGGAATTTTGAATGCAATTTTTAAAATCCGAAATAAGCTTTGATTACCAAAATATTCTTTTTCCCTTTCATTAATAAGTGCATTATTTAGAATACCTAATATTTGGATATGATAAAAAAAGTAGTAGTTCTGAAAAGCCTGTCCAGAATAAAGAATTTTAGTGTTTCTTTATATGAATTTTTATTGCAAACTTTCCTCTTAAAGTCGAAACATACTTCAAAATAAAATTAAGAAACACATATAATAATATTGTCTTCAGGTTCATTATACTCAGCCATTTATAATGGTGCATGGATTTAATTAAGTTTATAAAGTCAACAAACCTGTAGAGAGAAGGATAAGTCAAGTTCGGAGTCAATAAGACCATTCTTGCCAACGAGGATCTCATTGCTCCTCAAAATTCTTTTACTGCTCTGTACAGATATAATTCACATGGGATTGAAGCTTTGTTCTTTAATGAAATTTATCAACTATTTTGTTTTAATATGTGGATGTTTTTTAAGATAAAATATTTAATTGTGAATTTTTTTGGATGTTTTAATGCATTTTTTCGGAATAATTTTGGTGTTCCTGGTAGGGCCTCCCAAGGTGGACAGGTTTGACACTGGCAGTGAAAAGCTGCGACCAGGCTAACATGGGGCAATAGTGAAAACTTCTGCCTCTGCGTCTATGGATAGTCTACGGCAAGCAGTTGTTTTTTCTGTCACAACCTGGGTGACAGTAGCTTCTGCAGCTAGTATCTACATATCTTGACTTCCATGGTGCAAAGCAGTGGTTTAGCGGAGGAGTACTCTCCCTAGGGTACCAACGGTGAGGCATGTAGTCCAAGTAAGTAGGGAATGGTGGAGGTCTTGGACTGCCATGAGTGTTTAAGTTGGTAAAAGGAGGGGCATCCTACCGCCAAAAAACTAGCCAAACAAAACATGAAGACAATACAAAATTCACCTATAGGCGGTGCTGTCACAAACAGTGTGGACAGTGACGTCTCCGACTTGGCTGCTCGAGGACATGGAGCAGCAGGGTCGAGCCCTTGTGGCAACTCAAGCGAATGTCCAAACATACTTCGGGTCGGTAGTCTGAACGTTGGTACACTTAAGGGAAAGGGTGATGAAGTGGTGGAAATGTTGTCTCGTAGAAGGTTGGATTTTTGTTGCGTTCAGGAAACGAGATGGAAAACTCTGGTTAAAATAATCGATGGTAAAAACTTGAGGTATAAGTATTTTGGTTCTGGTTTAGGCAATAAGTTTGGTGGCGTGGGTATTTTGCTATCAGAAAAATGGTGGGAAAATGTTTATGAGGTCACTAGGGTGTCTGATCGGATAATTGCCATTCGTCTGGTTATTGGTAAGGTCTTCGCAATTATATGCATCTATGCTCCTCAGTCAAACTTGAAGGAAAGTAATAAAGACGAGTTCTACCACTCCTTGAAAGGTGCTCTAGCTAAAAGCTCAGACACACAAGAGGTGCTGATATGCGGTGATTTCAACGGGCACATTGGAGCAAGTGCTGCTGGCTATGGATAAGTGCATGGGGGCTTAGCATTTGGGAAGAGAAATGCGGATGGTGAGAGGGTCTTGGAATTTTCCATTGCAAACAATCTGGTAGTTGCAAATTCGTGGTTTAAGAAAAGGTCGGAACATTTGGTAACATATCAATCTGGTTTATACTCTACTCAAATTGACTATATGCTCTGCAAGAGAAGATTATTGAAATATGTTTCAAATGTGAAGGTGGTCCCTGGTGAAAAGTGTGCTTCTCAGCACAAACTTGTAGTTGCAATACTGCGGATTCCTCCCATCAAAAAAGTGAAGAAACAGTTTGAACCACGAATTAAAGTTTGGAAATTACTTAATCCCGATTTGAAAGCCCAGTTTTTTGCAAAGTTCACTTCACTCACTAACCAAAAAGGTCCAGCTAAAAAGTCTGTAAATGACAACTGGCTTTTTCTTAAGAAGAACCCGTTATCAACTTCGAAACACGTCTGTGGAGTCTCTTCCAAGGTGCCATGGAAAAAGCAGATGTGGTGGTGGAATAGTGAGGTAGACGCCGCTGTGACTGAGAAAAGAAAATTTTTCAACTTATGGAAAGCGGGTGGTAGTCGTGATGCCTATGTCTCAGCTAAACGAGCATCTAATCGCATAGTATACCATGCCAAAAATGAGACTTTAAAATGTCATCTTCAAAAGAATAAGGCTGATTTTACCAACATCTTTCGTCTAGCCAAGCAAATAAGGCATAATAACCAAGATGTTGTGGGCGAGAAACCAGTACTAAATGACACGGGCACGTTGTCATTAGATGACTCAGCAAAGAAAGCCGCATGGAGAGAATACTATGTCCGCTTACTTGACCATGAGTTTCCATGGAATGAAAATAATCTCTCTGATGTACTGCCGGGAGAAGGTCCAAGTCCTCCTATCACTAATGATATGGTTCGTAAAGCCGTTTGTAAAATGATTCCTGGAAAAGCTGCTGGTCCAACTGGAGTCGTGTCTGAAATGATCAAGGCGCAGGCATCGAGCTTATACGGGACCTCATCAATGCTATCATAGCTCAAAATTGCATTCCGTTAGATTGGCAATATAGTTACATAGTTAAGCTGTACAAGGGTAAAGGTGATGCGTTGGTCAGAGGTAACTATAGAGGCTTGAAACTGATGGACCATTTGATGAAAACCGTTGAACGTGTGGTGGAAGCTCTCATCAGAAGAAATATAAACATAGATGAGATGCAGTGCGGTTTTATGCCTGGGCGTTGCACCACTGACGCTATATTTATCCTACGCCAGTTGCAAGAGAAGTACATGGCTGCCAACAAACCACTTTTCTTGGACTGTGTTGACCTGGAAAAGGCATTTGATCGCGTTCCTCGGAAGATAATATAGTGGGCTATGCGGAAACTTGGTGTTGAAGAGTGGTTGGTGCGTATAGTCCAGCTTATGTATGTGGGTGTGAAGAGCATGGTAAAGGTTGGTGATGGGTGCAGCAAGGAATTTGGTGTGGATGTAGGCGTACATCAGGGTTCAGTTCTGAGTCCCATTCTTTTCATTATAGTAATTGAAGCTGTTTCTATGGGGTTTCGGATTGGTTCTCCATGGGAACTGCTGTACACTGATGATTTGGTAATTATTTCTGAAACATTAGAAGGTTTAGTTTCTAGGTTGGAAAAATGGCTTAGAGGTTAAAGGGCTTAGGGTAAATATGGTGAAAATGAAGGTTATGGTATGTGGTAATCACCTGAACATGCTCAAAAAATCTGGTTGCTTTCCATGTGGTGTTTGTCTTAATGGTGTAGACTGTAATTCAATTTTTTGTGAAGGTTGTAAAAGTTGGGTGCATAAGAAGTGTTGTGGTATAAGCAGTGGTTTGAAGAGAGATCCATCATTCAGATGTGCTCATTGTCTGGGTACTGCACGACCAGTAGGAAGTTGTTACTGACTTCTGTTATCTTGATGACATGATTTCTGCTGGGGGAGGCTGCGAACTGTTTTCAATCACCAGATGCAAGTCTGCTTGGAATAAGTTTCGTCAACTTCTTCCACTTATCACCAATTCCTATCTACTTTTCACAACCAGAGGCCAAATCTACAACACGTACATTTGAGCTGTGATGTTGTACTCTTCTGAAACCTGGAGCCCAACAACACCTTTCCTGAACCGATTGAAGCGCAATGACTTGGCTATGATTCAATAGATTTGCAAAGCCAAGGTCGAAGAAAGGATAAGTGCAGAAAAATTGCATGCAAAACTTGGCATTCAGAACAAAGAATTGGCCTTGCGTTGTCATAGGTTGAGGTGGTTTGATCATGTGGTGCACAGCTCAGGTTGGCTTTCAAAAGTCAGAGAATTCAAGGTTGTTGGTGTTAAAAGACCCGGTAGGCCAAAAACGACATGGAAAGAGTTGCTGAAAAAGGATCGGGCAAAGCTCAGTTTGATGGAAATTGACCCACACGACTGCCTTACCTGAAAAAGACTTGTTTTCAAAAAAACCTTACCCTCTGCTGAAAAAAATGGGCTCTAAATAGAATGATGATGATGATTGAAGCTTTATTTTGCAACTAAATAATGTTTAAACATTGAATATGTAATGTTAGAAACCTGCATTTTAATGGCGATGTTCACAGAGGGTACATCCGGTTCCAGAAAGTTTTTAACCACAAGACGATTGATTGTCAAACTACACAATCTTTAAAATTTTATTCAATGTTATAAATGTACATTCATTCATAAAGTATAAATGATTTTATATAAGAAACTTCTAAAACGGTACCTTGGAATGCAATTCGGTGTTGATTTTTCAACCTCCCAAGATGAAAAAAATTTCATGGGAAAGAGTTTGGCGTTTCCTGAAGCACCGTTAGAAGACGTAGCGCCTTCACTTTGCCCTAAGGGCCCCTTTCCTATGCCAGTTTCAGCCATATATACAAACTAATACTTGAAATATACTAATTAAGTATTTTTTAACTTAAATATCGACTGGTTTAAACTATATTTATTTCGAAACAAAACATTATAAGCCGACCAAAGATCTTTTAGAATAAATTATGAATCTATCGAAAAGTGCAGTCTATAAAAATATCGCTGTATTCTAAAAACAAGAGTGCAAAAATTTTATTAATTATAAAATTCAATAAAATTATCCTGTTTTTCCAAAAATTTTATTCTTTAAATATTTTATTTTTGCCGAATTTTCACTTAATGACATACTGTACCAATCCGTGTATGGGACCTGAAATATGTAAAAATCTCTATGAGTTTGAAGTAATTTCGGATACACATCAAAAAATAATATTTTGAAAAGTTTCTCACCGTAACGACTTTGTAGTTCAAAATTTTTAAGTGTCTGTGTTTTGTTTGTAAGGGTCCTTTTAAGACGTTCGAATTTTTACAATAAGAATAGTTTTGATAAGGCAAGATAGCTACTCTGAAAATCAAATATCAATTATATTTATATTTCACTCAATTTATAAAAAATATCGATAACTTACATAAACTTAAATTTTATATTTATTTAAAAATATATTCAATATTTTAAACCAACCGTTCCAATGTGGTTGGCATATTAGGGGTATTTGGATCGATTACTTTAGAGTTTCCATCAAGTAAAACTTCAAAATCTGGATCCATAATTTGTGACAATTAAATCATATGTTTGAAAATAATATCTTTCAATATAAATATTTATTATAAAAATCAATATAAAAAAAAACTTGCTTGAAATCGATAAATTTCTTTAGAAAAATTTTACAGAATTAAGTCACTTATTTATCCACGTTAAGTTCAGTTAGAAAACGCTTTTTAAAAGATAAATACCTATGAAATAATGGTAAGGAGTTGTGACGCTGTGTCTCGCCATCTGTTCTCCTCCTAAAACTTGCACCAAAACTTGGGCCACTTCGTCGATCATCTGCTCCTCTCGTAACCGCTTCTTCTTTTCTAATTTCATGTCGTTCATTATATATGGCATTTTAAAATTGTTGGTAGTGATGGGTCTTTTATGAATGATGATTATAATTATTTACAATGATGAGGAATGTCTTTTAAATGTCAGTGAGCCTAATATTAGTCTCGTTTTACTATTCATGTTAGTGTGATTTATGTATTTAATGTTAAATAAATTCATGCCAATATAATTGTAATTACGACGTAACGTTTCACGTTGTAACTTCATTCACCAAATATAACAAAAAAGATTTAAATTTATTTATGATAAAAAATAATGAGACGTAATGCTTAAAGAATGATCAAATTTGTGCAGCAATCAATTGATCCATTAACCAAATCCTTTTTATAACCCGTTTCTCTTCACCAAGGGTTGGGCTTTTATATATAACAGTCAAAAATTGTTAAAAGTGAAAATGAATAAAGACCTGTGGGGTTGGTGGAAGAGTGAAACCAAGGAATGCTAAGTTGAGGCTGCTCCAGAACCACACTGCGATTCAACCTTAGCAGAAATGCTTCTACCATCACTCTCTTCGACTTTGAATCTGGCATATCATCAATTTTGCTTCTAAGTCACTTTTATTTTGTTAAACTATTCAAAACCCCATTAAAAAACAAAATAGCGTAAACACTGCTAAATATTGAAGCTCTTTCGCATATATATATATATTTTTTTTTGATGAAATCAAATACACTCCAGTGTTTAATAAAACACAAAGCCTTTTGCGAAATGTTTATATGCTATAAAAACCGTTTGGATCAAACACTTTTATTAATTGAATAATAACGAAGCTTTTCGTGAGTTGAACTCACATTATCAAGTATACAAACTTGTATACTTGATAATGTGAGTTCAACTCACGAAAAGCTTCGTGTTATTATTCAGTTAAAACTAATATGCTATGTTGTTCTACATCACTTGATAACGGAAGTTAAGCTAAAGCTTCACAATTTAAACATTAAATTTTGAAATTGGCGGTTTTTTTATGTTCTGAATATCAAGCCTTCTAATACTTCTCTACAGAGAAACTTGATAGTCGACTATGTATAATTTTATCAACTATTCATAATCATGTTAATATTATTCCCAATGTGAATCTAATGCGGTGTTTTTATCCTGGAACTCTATAACAGAATAGCATTGATACTTCAAATTTCATTGAAAATAAACTATCTCAATAAAGTAACAAACGTTTACCATATCAAACAATATATAAGCATACATTTCTTATTACAGACTAGCAAATAACTATCAAACCTTCGATATAAGTGTCGATATTTTGTAGAGTCTCAAAGCTGAACAAATGGTGAAAAAGACTCGGAGGAAAGCACTGCATGACAGCCAAACACCATAAGTAATGCAGAGCTGCTGAGTAATTTCTATTATGGATCTCAGAAAAGTAAGCGTCAGTGATGAAAGGGAGAAGGGGGTCAAAATTGGTGAGGGTGTATCCAATGTTGGATGCTGAGAAGATGAGAGGTTTGATGTTGAAGTAGGGGGGTGAGTCCCTTGCTAGGTACTCAAAGAGGCAGTCATAGACTGATGGTAAGAAGAACTGATTCACACTCATTATCTGTATGAAAAATAATAGCTTATTTTAATGCATTATTTTGGGTAGTTAGAAATAATGCAATAACTAATTTTGTATGAAAAAACATGATGATGTCTGAGCTCAAAGCTTATCAGTATATAAAATATCATTATCAATTTGCTCATTTCTTGACTAGCATTTTCCCACGCAATCAGCATTATCCAAAAAAATTTGACCTGCATAAGTATGTTAGCTTGCTCAAGGTTCTGAACATGGGATAGAGTCAAGAGCACATCTTCAACACGTTGTGAGAGAAGAGAGTGCCTAGAGGAGAGGGTAGGGAAATAATGGTGGACAGACAGTGGCAGCACATCATCTAGGCCTTTTATAGTGCTAACCCGACTCAGCAAGATCTGCTGTATCACACCCAAAACTTGTAAGTACCTGGTTTAAAAGTTAGTTAAATTTTAATTATTATAGAAATATTTGTTCCAATTATAATGTTAATTATTAAAAACTTTTAGTTAAAGATAATATATGAGAATGAGTTTTTAAACCCAAATAGGTTTGATGAACAATATTTCTTTTAGAATAAAGAATAAAATTTCAAAAAACCTCTGTTTTTGGTAATGATTGGCTGTAGTTTCCTTTGATGAAAGTCGTTTCATCAGTCTACAGAGATCAAAAGAAGAGTACCGAGGTAAAGAATTCAAAAACTTGAGATAAAGATGATGAGGAAAAGAATGATATGATGGTAAAAATAACAGATATTGGCTTAGAAATGATGAACTGAGAAGAGAAACTCCATATAACCCCTCAAGTTTATCAACAACTGCTGAAGTAAAGATGTGTTGATCTTGAAGATTTTGAAATGGATAATAATCTAAAAACCGTCTAAATTTGTTGAATCTACTGATGTATTCAAGAATGGTACCAGCTTGTTGAGCTACCAAATGTTGTGATAACGACAACAAATCTTCATTGACTTGATTCAGATCCAACAAACAATCTGTTAAGTTTGACAAAAAAACCACATCTACTTTCACATTTGGTTGCATCAGCTTTGAATATAGAAGTCTTTGACAGTCATTTACTAAAGATTCATCAGAAGAGCTGGACAGGCAGTGCATTAAATTCACAATTTCATTGAGTCTTAGATCACTTTCTTTCAATAATTTCTCTCCACGTTTTTCAATTTCCTTGTTAAAAATTTCACATGGATATTTGATTGATTTTAATACTCTGCATATCTCAGCTACATGATGTGGCTCTACAGTATTTGATAGTTTTTTTAAGTTAGGCAGAACCTCATTTACAATTTCAAATAATAAAAGTTTACAATTTGGAGCAGATAAATAGTAGCTTTGAACATATCTGAGGATCGTTCCAATTTGATCTAAGCTTTCAAATTTTGAATTAAGCTTTAACTCAGAAAGTACCCATTGCGTAGAAATATATGCAAAGTTTGAAGAAATGAACTTATGAATATTAATGAGAATACTACAAATATCCACCAAAGATTCAGTTGATGGTTTTGGAGACAGTATAATGCATTTCAAACGAGTTAATGTTTTAATAAAAAGTATATTGTTAGAAACTGGCAAACTTTTGAAAATTTTACTGAAACTTACTAATTGCTTTGAAGGTATAAAATCTATTTTTTTTTGAATTTCAATCAACAATTTAACCATAAAAGAATCACTTAGAGATAATCCCAAATAACAAAGATTTAAATAGAGAGAAGTCAAACTAGATTTATCTATTTTATCATAGTTTTTATACAAACTTTCATATATGATTGGGTAACAAGGGTGGTTATAAAAACAGTCCATTGATGATTTCAAGCTGTTGTTTAAAAGCATTTGTATGTAAGCAATGTGGTAATTTTTTTGCATCCACTCATGTTTATTGTATAAATAGTCATACTGTACCTTCACTAAATTTTCTATAGCACAAATTATGATAGGAAGATTGAGTTGTTTTGATTCCAATTTAAACAAATATGTCAAAATATCTTTACATGCTTTGATATCTTTCAATTGGTCTATTATGCTACAGCCAGGAGCTATTATAGGATTTTTTTGCAGAGTTGTAATATCTAAATTGTTGAGAGGAAAGTTTTGTTGATCAGTAGGTGGGAGACTACCTTTCAAACACACGCTTCTGTTTGAAATAAAACCCAAAGAACGATATAAAAGTTTTTTACATGATTTGATACTATTTCGCAAAGCTTTACTCATTTCAAAAAGCACCTTGAGCGATATTATAAGTTTTAAAGTTGAACTTGAAAGTATTTAAAATTAAAGGATTCACATATAAGTGATTTAGTTCTCAATAAATTCCAATATTTTTTACCAATTACTTGAGTTTGTTTGGAAATTTTTGTCTGGAAGTGGAGCTAGAATAAGTTTTCAACCCTTTTGCGACGTTATAATAGTTTTGAACTTTCCTTCTAATTGAAGCATATCTGCCAGTTTTTTATCCGGTGTGTTAAATCCCCTAGTTTCTTGAAACTTTCGATTTGATCAAAGTGAAAACCCACAAATAAAAGGATCGAAGAAATTACAAAGGTTTTTGAAAAAAACAAACAAAAAGTATATATTACCTTAATTCAAAAAGGTTTTCGTAAGACCCACTTACATTATCCTTATTCTATTTAGGCTATTATAAGTCTTCGCAAAGGCTTTTACACTTTTATCAAAATTTCACCCATTTATTAGATGATTAATAATAATATAATAATATCCCTATCGAGTTACTCTAGTCGTATAGTTGACTGAGTTTCTCTTGGGTAACTCTCTTCACAATTCTTCTCCAGGAACATTTCTGTTGAGCAAGAAGAAAATGGTTTCGAAATCTTCTGAGTTTTCGAGTTTCATTTTTGGGATAAATTTGACATCTTCTTTTAATGTCTGTGGTAGAGTGGTTAAAGGTCTGCCTATGAATTTTTTCTTATTTGATGCGGCATAGTACTGCTTCATAGCCTGGAATGCTGACGTATCAAGTCTTTTTAGGGTATGTCCCAACATCCTCCATCTTGCACCAGCAATTTCAACTGAAAGGGGTATACTATTTGTTTTTTTGTATAGTTCTTTTTTGTTGATTCTATTGGGATAGTAGATACCGATCACTCTTAACCTGCTTGCGGTGGAATGTTTCAATCTTAGCTTCTATATTTTTGTTGACTGCCCATGCTGAAGAGTTGTAGGTGAGAACTGGTTTAACATAGGAATTGTACACTCGCACTTTTTTGCTTATTTTTAGCTTTTTCCTTTCATGTATATTTTCCATAATTTACTCATTGCAGTTTGGGCAAGTTGTTTTCTCCTCTCAATATCTTTTTTTGTCATCAAGAAGGAGCCTAGTTTTTTGCTCGTTTTCCAGGCCTCATCTGATTTTGATATTTTGATGAGTTCTGTCTTGTCAGTATTGACTTTGAGGTTCCAGTTCGAGAACTCATCTTTCAGTTTGCTTTCTAGGTTAAGTAGTTGCTGTTTGTCTCTACCAATGAAAACTAGATCGTCAGCATAGCCTACCATTTTTGCTGGTGTCAATGGTTGTAGGTTTGTGTAGCTGTGATCTAGCTTTATATGGTTTGTTACTTTAGACTTGAAAGTACACAGTGCTGCTTCTAAGTAAATTGTGAAGAGAATGGGTGAGAGACATCTCCTTGAGGGATCCCTATGTTAGTTTCGAAAGAGGTTTGTGTGCTTTTGCCATTCCATCTTACCTTCAAACAAGTGTTTGTTAATAACTTTCTGATCATCATTATTTCATCATTGTTCAGAATTTTTTCAAGAACATTTATTAGAAGGGGTCTGTCCACAGTATCAAAGGCTTGGCTCAGGTCGATACCAAGGATATAGTACTCTTCATCCCAGTACGCCAGAGCTTTAGCTATATCCCATTTATGAAGCCAGACTATGTCTGTCGTGCTTTTTCCATTTCTGAATCCACTTTGATAAGAACCGATGTATTCTTCCGTTTTGTTGCGTATACGATTCATAGTAATGTTCGATAATATTTTTCAGATAGTGTTCAGTAGAGTGATGGGTCTTAAGCTTGTAAGTTGTCCTTTCGGATTACCTTGTTTTTGTACAGTGACTAATATTCCACTACCAATAAAACTATCTTCTTGAATTTTATTTTCTACTATTAAGTTTAATATTCTTGATAATTCTTTTATTAGTTTTTTTCCACTATATTTTATCATTTCGAATGGGATCTCATCTTCACCTTTAGCTTTATTATTATTTAGTTTACTTATAGCTAGCTTAACTTCATTAAAACTTGTTGGGTCATTGAGAGATTGTTGCAACATTGGATTTTGGTTGTGGTTAGGTAGTTTATAAAATTTGTTGTGGTAGAACTGTTTGATTTTTATTTCAGCTTCAGTTTCGCTAAAGATTTGTTTATTCTCTTGATCATTAAAAAATAATTTTTCTGGAATTTTCCTATAGATGAATTTCATGGCTTGAAAAGTTTGTTCATCATCTCTGGACTTTTCCATAAGCTGTAATTGCTTTTCCAAGCATTTTTCATAGGCGTTTTTGCAAAGTTTTCTTATTTGAAAAAGAATTTTATTTCTTTCACTTTTCCATTTTGCTTTATTAATTGTATTGTTTGTGGTGTTTATTTTTATTCTAATCTCTTTTTGCATTGTAGAGAGATGTTGTATTTCATTGTTGACTTCATATCCTTTCTTTATCTTTTTTCTCATGCCTACTGTTTCTATAGCTGATTGTTTCATTATATTTATTAGAGAATCCAAAGCGATGTTTTCAGTATTATTAATTTTAGATTCAATTTGGTTTTTATATTCTGTTTCTTTTTCTTCAAGCATTTCATAATTGATTTCTTTTTTTGAATTGTTCCTTTTTGTCATCTCTTTCCAATTTGGGTACCTTTTTTTGAAATTTATCTTACAAATAACAATTTTATAGTCAGAGTTGAGTTCTGTTCCACCATAAGCTCTTGAGTTATTAATGATAGCTCTTTGATTATATTGCAGATTACATAGTCTATTTGGTTATATATTTTTGTAATATCACTATTGTTGTTCTTTCTGTAACCTGTCCAAGTTGTTATGTGTCTAGCAGGGTGTTGGAGCAGGGTATTAGTAATAATGAGATCATGAAATTGACAGAAATTTATGAGTCTTGAACCATTCTCATTACGAATACCTCTGGAATATTTTCACAGCATTTTTCATCATGATATATCTTTTTTCCTACTTTTGCATTGAAGTCACCTCCAATAAAAATCATGATGCTGTATTTGGTTTTTTCAACAGTTTTGTGGAGGCTGCAGTAAAACTCTTCTGCTTTTGTTTTATCTTTTTTGGTGATGAGACTATGAGGTGAGTAGGTGTTGATGATGGTAATCCTTTTTGAGACTTTCCAAATTCTGTGTAATAAAGGTTCAAGCTCTTTTTTGATAGCAAATCCCATTCCATGATGTTTATTTTGTGGCTTCAGAAATTTGAGATTGATTCTATTTATTGTTTCCTCCATATAGTTCGATTTTGTTTCTTGAAGACAGCATAAGGAAATTTGGTACTTGCCGATGTCCGATGCAAGTTGCCATTTTCTTAGTTTCGAACTGGAATGGGATTTGCCATCAAAAAAGAGCTTAAACCCTTACTACACAGAATTTGAAAAGTCTCAAAAAGGATTTGGGCTCTACAATTGAAAACCAAACCTGGTATTATTACGCCTTGAAGCTTGAAAGTTCCCACAGAAAAGTTTTCAAGAGAGTTAATAGGCATTTATAAGATAATATAAATTATTTTCTTACACCGGGACGTTAACACCGGATTAGATGATTACCCATATGAAATCAGAATGCAACCTTTTAGAAATCTGTGTTTTATTTTATGATATTTTAATCAACTTATCTTTGATTATTTGAAAAAAAAATATTATCACTTTAAGTCACCTATTTATAGTTACAGTTAATTTTACATGACATAACGGAAGCATTTGCACAAAAGATTCATTGGTTTTGTAAGATACACTATTTTCAAATTGTTTGTAAGACTCAAAAATGCTGACAAGTGGGATATAAAAATAAAGCGAACTTTCGCCTTTCACCTACCTTACAAGCGTCTCATCATAAAAAAACGTTTTTTCGTCTTCTTCATGCTGGTCGAAAAAACTTTTTTAACCCAACAGACGGCAGTTTTGCTTGCTAATTTTGTACAACTTTTGGTACCCGATGAAGTATTTTATAAGTTCTGAGTGCTATACTAAAACAATTTGCTGGTGAGATGAGAATGAGAAACGCTTCAGTTGAGTCATTCTCTATATGTATAGCAGTGCCGCTCTCAAGAATGCTGCTTTATCACCTAACTACTATTGTGTGATGGTGGAAAACGACCACATGGCCTTGCTATACTATGAATGATATAACGAAGTCTGATAGTTAGTATCTAATTGTATCTATATACGGTAATAATAAAATTGCATTAATTTTATTTCAATGAAGTTATTATTATCATTATTCATGTTAGATTATACTGCTGTAGGTGACCCAGTAGCTGGGATATACAGCAGTCGGCTAATACACTTTCTCCACTAAACTCTATTGAATGGGTCCACACTTTTTAGGCCATAGGGTTCCATATACTTTTCAACACAACTCAACACGGGAACGACCTCCAGGCAAAGGAAGTTTGAGCAAGTCTTTGATACACATGGACGAACATCTCACATGACCATACCAACAAAGACGACGGCTCTGTTGCAGCGTTCCTATGTCTGGGATTTTGAGTTTTGTGAGAAAGGCTGATGATGGACTTCTGTCTTTTGGCTTAACGTCCAGTATCCAGCAGATCATGGACCTATCATTGCGCTGTAGTCTTTGCAAAATAGTACCTTTTGGAACCCAGTTTTCACTGCCATATAACAAGGCAGAAAGCATTTAATATGTGTATAATTTGCCACGAAATTTCAAGGTGATGTGTTTAGAGGTCAATATGGGCAACAGTTTTTCAAATTTTCCCCAGGCAACTGAACATCTGGTGATAACTGCCAGTTCACAACCTCCACACAACATATCACCAAGGTAGCAAAACTTTGGTTCTACATCCATGGTGACATTACCAACAGTAACTTCTTTGATAGGCCTATTATCCAATGGTGGCGCTAAATTGAGACAGCGAGGACATACATAAGCCTGATCCTTCAGTCTTCCAGTCAAACCACTACATCTCTTATGGACATAATGAGAGCATGTCGAGCAAAAAACTGAGTTGACGCCTACATCTTTGCGGCATACATGGCAAGCAAAAACTTTAAAATCCCTTAGGTTTTCAGAACCGAGCATCATGAATTTTGTTCACCCGCAATCGTTTACTTTATTTTTCCAGTTTTCATTTTTTCAAATTTGGATATACAATCGTTTAGTGATTCTGAGATTAAAACCAGGTCATCAGCATATAAAAGTTTCCAAGGAACACCGGTTCTTAACTCTCTAGACAAAGCTTCCAAAACAAGAATAAAAAGTAAAGAACTCACTACAGATCCCTGATGTACACCAACATTTACACCAAACTCATCGCTGAGCTGGTTATTTATGCGTTCTCGACTTTTTGCTATAAAATACATGCTCTGAACTACACGGACAGCCCATTCTTCAATCCCGAGTTTTTTCATTGCCCACCAAATCACTTTGCGCGAGACTCGATCAAAGGCCTTCTCTAGTTTGACGAAGACAAGAATGGCTTTTTGACGACTAGATATTTTTCCTGCAACTGACGAATAATAAAAACTGCGTCAGTGGCGCTTCTACCAGAAACGAAGCTAAATTGCATCTCATAAATATCCACCATCTTTCTGATTCGTCGCTCTAGGACATGCTCAACAAGCTTCATCACATGATGTGCTAGCTTGAGGCCTCTATAATTTCCAAAGTTATGTATTTTATATTATTGAAAAAATGGCAAACACTTGTGTTTTTTATTGATAAAATTATTAAAGCTCATTTTAAATACTAAATAATATAACCGAGTGTTCAAATGATTAACTGCTTCAATTACTGGGATAATTTGATATTTCCACAATAAATTCTTATCATTGATAGTAGTAATATCGATAATTAGGATTCGCAGGAGGCAAAGGAGGTGGAGGGAAGTTGAACCTGCCAGATGTGTTGTGGAAAACATACTGTTGATTTGATGGCAAAGGCATTTGGTAATGTTGAGGTTGCTGTCTTGCATTGAATTGAGAAAAGTTTGACATTGGTTGTGGACGGGGTTGTCTATATTGCTGAAATCTGTATTGTTGCTGTTGTTGTTGAATGTGGTTGAAATTTTGTTGATTCTGTGGTTGATTTGGTTTATTATATATTTGTTGATTCTGTTGACTTCCTTGAGAATTTTGTTTATTTTGTTGGTTCGAATATTGTTGTCTACCTTGAGCAGCTTGCTGCTGGTTTTGTTGCTGTTGATTTTGTTTAAGTTGTTGTTGTTGGTTTTGGGTTTTTTTTTGTTTGGTTTGTTGTTGCTGGTTTTGTATATTTTGTTGTTGTTGATTTTGTTGAAATTGATATTTTTGTTGTTGTTGTGATTGAAACTGTTTGTTTTGCTGTGGTTGATGTTGTTTATTTTGTTGTTGATATTGCTGTTTATTTTGTTGTTGTTGATATTGTTGTTTATTTTGTTCATTGTGTTTTTTAAACTGCTGTTTACTTTTATTTTGTTGCTGATCATACTTCCTTGCTAGATTGCTCTGTTGATTATCTTTCAAAAAACCTTGTACACTTTTATCTCCATCAACATCACCATTTTTATTTGCCACTTTCGCTTGCTTGTTACTATTGTAAAACGTCATGGATGCTAGGTCATCTTTCGAAAGTGGAGCTTCATATGAAAAAGCAAACGATAATAATAATAATAATAATAATAACAATAATAATATAAAAACTTTATCATAGTGATATTTAACTCAGTGAGTTTCAAGATTACAAATAGTTTTGAAATCTATTATTTTTGCCATTATTAATCCTCCAATCATGGCTAATATATAAACGTATGTGTCCGTTATGATCATCGGCATTATCATCATCAAGAGTAACGTATGCAGATCAAAAAACTCAATAGCAATAATGACTATGATGAAGTACAATAGCATGAATCTAAAAGTAAAGAAACAAACACAAAGTATTTATTAAATGACCATATTTATCTTAGTTATATTAATATTCAAAATAATAATCAGACTTGTATTAGTAACTCGAGTTCAACCCTTACATCTATATTAAATTTATATTTTTAATAAAAATTTTATCATAAATGAATACCAACTCTGTGATTGGTCATATGTTTTGTGCTGATTATTATCAGTGTTTTTCTTGTATTGACTGTTATCATTGTTTCTCTTGTAATGATTATTTTTGTTGAACTCGTTATCCGCCTTCTTATTGGCTTGTTGTTGTTGCTTAAATTTACCTTGGTCTTCAACTTTTCTGTTCACTGAATCCTGCATTTTTTTATCATCATCATTATTATTCTTTATATTATTCATCATTTTATCTTTTTTATACTCGCATTTTCATTGGCATAGACGCATGGGGTTTGAATTTCATTATTATTATAAATAAAACTACGGAGTAAAACTTGTCACTCAAAACAAAGGTACATCAAAACTGAAACAGCATCCGATGAATTAAATGATGTTCCAACATCAAAAAATTCTAAAATCATGAGTACATACAATAATATTCCCACTTCCTAACACAGCCTCACCAGCACCACAAACCCCCTGAAAACCACTAACTCTACTCTGTAGATTATCGAGACTACCTGTTGACTCGGCGTCGCTTGAGGAGTCTGGGAGTCTTGGCGCCCTAGCAAGGACGTGATGGCACGATCTACCTTGCCTCTTGACACACTGAGCGCCTTGAGCGAATCCTCAAGATTGAATCCCATCTCTAGTAGCGTTGACACGTTGGAGTCCTGGGCTGCTTGCTGCCAATGTGTGGTGAAATTATAATTATTCGTAAGAATAATAACAATAAAAACAACAAAAATAATAACAATAACAACAATAATAAAAAAAAACTGACCTGCATGGAGGCAGTGTTGTCAGGAATGACACTGGTGTGGTCTTGCTTCAGAGCTTTTAACGCTTCTTTAGTTTCTATAAGAATAATATTATTAATAATAAATTAAAAAGAATTCAATAATTATGAAAATTATTATTAAAATACCATGGTCGATCTTGGAGGCTTTTTGGAAGGGCACGAAAGGAGGAGGAGCATCTGAAATATTCCTTTTCATCACACTCAAGCTCTGTTGTCAATCATCATAACGAATCACCAATTAAAATTACGAATGAGATTATAATGGCATTAATTTCACCAATAATTATGTAAGCTATTTATTTAACTTATCATGCATATTCATAAGAGATACACGCATGTACTACCTTCTTGAGGATGAATGCATCTGCTAATGCGTCGACTTTACCCCCTAGCATCTAAAGTCATCAAAATTAATAATAATAGCAATATAATAATGATAATCGTCGTTTTAGATCGGTTTCCGTGCTAGCAGGAATGTTAATAACAATCTATTAATAGAGCACCTGGAAGGAAGTAAGCAGTAGGTAGTTGCTATGTATTTGGTTACCTGCTTTTACTAGCAGCTTGTTGCCTGGCAACACGTTGCTGCAAAAATAATACCAACAATAAACATAATAAAAAACTAAAAATTCTTAAAATTATTATTATGCGCCCTCTGTTGAAAAAAATTAGCTGTAAAAAGAATATTGATGACGACATTAGATTCATCATCATCATTTTTTTTACCCCGAGCACCCTAGTCTTGTTAAGTGCTCCTCATGTCCCCATCAAGACCGTCCAGTGGTCGAGAAGCTCAGCCGCTCTCGCGGGGTCGGTCCACAGACTCTCGGGACCCAATGTGGTATTTATTTTGGGGCAGATGAAGAGGTGAGAGGTGTCGTGAATATGTGTTTGGCAGAGTGGGCATGAACGTGAGGGATGAGATGAGGGTGAAATTTTGTTGAGGTATGAGAGGATGAAAGGTGATTTGTTTGATCTGAGTTGGGCGAGAGTGCGGCGAGTGTGGTGGTCTAGGGTGGTTTCTGATTTATGAATGGGTGGGGGTTGCTTGTTGAGGATTTTGTTGTGAGTGGATGATATGTAGTCGTGTACTATTTTTTCGTGTATGGTTTTCATGTTGTTTTTTATTTGTGTGTGAGAGGTGGTCTGGGTGGAGGAGGGTATGTTTAGGGTGTAGTTGATGTTGTTGTTGAATGTGGATTGTTTTTGTATCTGGGGTGGGCTTCTTGTGTGGTGAGTGGGTGTAGGAGATGAGTGGGGTGGGAGGTTTTTTGTGTGAGTTGTAATGCGTGAAGTTTGAGATGGTTTGGAGTGGGAAGATTTTGGTTTCTGAGTGGAGGTGTTGGGTGTTGGTGTCTAGGGTCCAGCCAGTGATTGTTCTCAGAACTGCGTTTTGGATTTTTTGGAGTTTGTTGAGGGAGGTGGATGAGATGATGAGTGACCAGATGGTGTTGGCGTATTCGATGATGGGAATGAGTAATGTTTTGTATGTGGTGATGAGTGTTTCTTTGCTTTTTCCCCCAGTGTGTTGATGTGAGAAGTTTTAGGAGATCAAGTGTTTTTTTTTGCTTTAGTGATGGTGTTGTCTGTGTGGGTGGAGTATTTTAGTTTGGGGTCAAAAGTTAAGCCAAGGATGGTAGGGTTGGAGGTAGTAGGGATGGAATGTTGTTGATATAGATGTTCAGGAGTTTGTTATATTCTGATGGGTCTGGGGTCATGAGAGTTGATGTGGTTTCGGTAGGGTTGATTTTTAGGTTGTTATTGTGAGCCCATGTGTGTATTTCATTGAGGTATGGTAAGAGGTTCTGGGTGGCTGTGTTGATGTTGGGGTGGGATGATGTTATGGTGATGTCGTCTGCGTAGCTGATGAGGTTGAGTGAGCTGATTTTGGGGAGTGGTATGTCTGAGAGGTATATGTTGAAGAGAGTGGGTAATAGGACGCCCCCTTGAAGGACACCTACTTTGATGTTTGTGTGTTTTGATGTGTGATTGTTGTATGAGGTGTATTGTCGGCGGCCTTTTAGGTAGTTGGCCAGGAATTTGATTATTGTTGTAGGAATGTGGGTATTGTGTATTTTGTGGATGAGTTGGTGGATGTTGACCGTGTCAAATGCTTTGGTCATGTCGAGGGCGGTGAGGATTGTTCTATGGGGGGTTTTTTTTTATTGAAACCAGTGAGTATGGTGTTATTGATTTGATGTAGGGCTGTGGTGGTGGAGTGTGCGGCTCTGAAGCTGTGTTGAGAAAATTATATTAGTGGTGATGTGTGGGAGGATGATTTTTTCTAGAGTTTTTGGGAGAGAGTAGAGCTATTGGTCTGTATAAGGAGAGGAGAGAAGGGTTTTTGAGGGTTTGGTGATGGGGATGATTTTGGAGGTTTTCCATATTTGGGGTATGGTGTTTGTGTTGATTGTGATGTTGTAGAGGTTGATTAGGTGTTCGATGGCTATTGGTCCTAGGTGTTTGAGATGTTTGATGTTGATATTGTCTGGTCCTGAAGAGTTGTTATTTTTAGATTGTTTTATAGCGAGGATGGTATCTGATTCAGTGATTGTTATTGAGGTAGATGTGAGTGATTTGGTGAGTTTGTTTGTTATTCTGTGAGTGGGGTTGGAGGAGTGTTTTGTGGTTGATTTAAAATATTTATTTAGTGAGTTGGCTTTTTGTGTGTCTGTGTGGGCTGTTTTGTTGTTGTGAGTGATGGTTGTATTGGTGGGAGTGGTAGGTTTTTTGGGGTTGAGGGCCTTTACTGTGGACCATAGGATGTGAGATTGTTTTTTGTGGTCCCAGTTGGCTTCCAGGTGCTCTTCCCATTTTTGTTTTTTATGTTGTTGAATGAGATGGGTGATGCGTTGGTTGAGTGTGGGTAGTGAGGGATCTTTGTTATTGAGGGTTCTGGTGTGGTTTCGTTTCGATATGAGTGTAGTGATGCTTTCGGGGAGTGGGGTGTGGGTGGGTTTTATTATTCCTTCAAGGATGTTTATTTGGTCTGATGTGAGTATGGCGTTCGTGATGAGGTGGTTAGCTGTGTGGGGGTCTTCGTGGAGAGGGGTGTTTTTGAGGGTGTGTTCTATGTGTTTAGTGAATTATGGCCAGTTGGCTTTCTTGTAGGTAGTGAGAGTTCTGAGGGGTTTAGTTGTGGGTATTTTGTATTTGTTTTTGAATGTGATGAGGATGGGAAGATGGTCGGAGTTCAAGGCTTTAATTGTTTGCCAAGTGAGGTTGGCTGATATTGCGGTGTCTGCTGTGGTGATGTCGGGGGAGAAAGGTTGTTGATTTGGGTTGAATGGTAGTCGGGTGGAAGTGTTTTGGTTGAGAATGGGGTGGTTTGAATTGAGGATGAGTGAGGTTATGAGTTGGCCTCTGTGGTTCGTGAAAGGAGAGTGCCATGTTTGTGAGTGGTTTTCATCATCATCATCATCGTTTTGCGTCCGTTTCCACACTAGCATGGGTTGGACGGAATTAAACTGCTATGAAGGGTTCTATTAGGGCAAACATCACTTGAAATATTTCTACACTCAACTCTAATAAATGAGTGTACGGTTTTGGTTCATATGCTTTCAAGCTAACGAGCCGAATATTTTTTCTACCAAAAAGATGACGCCACGAGCTCAAGAACGTCTTTGTTACACGTGGATTACCCTCTCACGTGATCATATGACGTATCATATGATAATATGACGTATCATATAATAATGGCGTATCATATATATCATCTCTATGAGCATGGAGAAGAGCCATTATGAACCCCCGTCTAACTCATGTTACCATGGAAAGGCACGAAGAAGGACGATGGTGGAAACATTAAACTGATCATAATAATTACTTGAGAGGGGGACTAGTGGAAATGTTGACAGCCATTATGTAGTTGTGTCCATCCGACAGTTGGAACCTGGAATGAAGAATAATGATAATAAAAATAACAAGAAATAATTTCAAAAAAATAGAATCTTTTAAAATTCAAAAAATTTCTAGAGTTTGTTGAATTTCAAAAATTCTGAAATACTATATAAAATACAAGCTTGGTAATATTCAGGTGAACTTTAAAAAAGCGTTGCATATTAAATTTGTTCAAACACTACAACATAAAAAACCCTACCATACAACTACCACCGATAGAAATGAGAGGTAGAAAAAGTAAACACCTATAAACGCATGGCTTATTGGTTAGGTCTTGATCTTCCTTTGGTACCGAAACATTCTTCAGCTTTTGTATCTGTAGCACTATCATCCCTGCTTCCTGTGATGGATTGTTGTTATTATGAGAGTGATGGGTTAATGTTATTATGAGGGTGATGGGTTAATGTTATTATGAGGGTGATGGGTTAATGTTATTATGAGGCTGATGGGTTAATGTTATTATGAGGGTGATAGGCTGATGTAGTGATGGTTTATCATTACGATGATGATGCTTCTGTGTGTTTATTACTCTGGTATGGTGTTAGCTACAGTATGTGTTTGTAGGCGTTATAATGGTGGTTTGTATGGTTACTCATTTATTTGTATAATTAGTTATTATTGTCATTATTAATGCTGATAATGATGATGATTGAGAAAATTTATATTTTTGTTGGTAATTTAGTTTTTATTTTGAAAATTGTTGTAGTGCAGTAGAACTAAATAATAATAACAATAATAATTTTAAAAAAATAATAATCAGTATTACTACTGATGTTATTATGAAGAATATTATGTGGGTGGTTTGATCGATCTCAAAATCATTGAAAACAAGTTAAAAATTTGTTGAGTGTTGTTACATTAGTGATATCATCGTCGGCCCCTATAGCTCAATGGTTGAGCATTAGACTAACTATCTAAAGTTACCGGGTTCGATCCCGCGTGGGCCGACAATTAGCACCTGTTCCACATTAAATTACATCATTAAAATGCTGTTTGCCAAGATATTGAGGGTTTTTATGTTATTGGTGATGTTATAATGGTGGTATTGGTGGTTGGTATAAAGGATAATCAATACTTCTATCATAATTAATGGGCGAATAATTATGATAGAAGTATTAATAAAGATGCTGCTAATGATGATGATATAAATGACAATATTCATTTTTGTATTAATAAAAATAATAATCTACAAAGTTTATTATAGTGATGTTTAAGCTGGGAAGTTGATAATAGAAACACTGTTGAAACAATGATATAATGGTGAAAATGACGGTTAGTCATGATGTTTTAAGAGAAAAGTTGATGGTAGTAGTTCTGGTGATGATGGTTCAGAAAATAATGATTGCATTGTTGTATAGGTGGTTATGATAATGATGCTGAAATGAATTCAATAATAACCAAGTTGCTCTTGAAGACGTCTGGTGTTCTATTGGCTCCTATGTCTTTCAGATCTGTCTACAAAAATAACAGTAATGATATTAATAATATCAGTAATAAGAATAATATCATTGCTGATGTAATAATTTTAATATTATTTCCATCTATTATTAAATAGATATTAAATAGCCAAGAGAGCTGTTGCTGAGGCAACGAAGAATGAGGAGGTGAAAGAGATGGAGGAGATACGGAATGACAGAAATGTCGTATTCCGTAGAATAAGAATGATGAAGAAAGAAGCAAACGACTTAGCAGGTAATAATTGCATTAAAGACAAAAATGGCAATATTGTATTTGCCGAGGATGGTCGGAAGAGAGTGTGGAAGGAGCACATGAAGGCCATCATGAATGAGGAGAATCCATTGGGTGGAATGGTGAATGTAGAAGTGGTTGAAGGTCCCATGGAACCATTTGCTATGAACGAAGTGGAAAGAGCGCTAGGAATCATGAAGAATGGCAAGGCCAGTGGTTCAACTGGAATTCTCAAGGAGCACCTAGCTGCTTCTCCACATCGTAAGCAAGTTATTTTGCAAATAGCAAATGAAATTCTCAATGGAATCGATATGCCTCATGACTGGAGGATGAGTACAGTTGTTCCCATTTATAAGAAGAAAGGTAGCGTTATGGACTGTGCGAGATATCGAGGTGTAAAGCTTTTAGAGCATGGTATGAAAGTGGTTGAGAGGTTGCTGGAGAAGAGGTTAATAAGGTTAGTGAAAGTTGACCAAATGCAATTTGGTTTTATGCCTGGCAAAAGCACAGTGGACGCTATTTTTATTCTTAGGAAAATGCAGGAGAGCTACCTTGAGAAGAATAGGAAGCTTTTTATTTGTTTTGTTGATTTGGAGAAGACTTTTGATCGGATACCAAGAAAGGTGATTGAATGGGCGCTGAAAAAGAAGTTGGTACCGGAAAGGTTGGTTCAGGCAATAATGTCGATGTACAAAGGAGCAAAAACGCGGGTTGGAGGTGGACCTTCGGAAGAATTTGATGTAGGTGTCCATCAAGGATAGGTTCTCTCGCCGTTTTTGTTTTCAATAGTGCTAGACGTATTTTCGGAAGACGGAAGAAAAGGTGCTTTATATGAACTGCTTTATGCAGATGATTTGGTCTTGATGGCAGAGACTATGGAAAAACTAGAAGCAAAATTCATCCGTTGGAAAGCAGCCTTTGAAGGGAAAGGATTGAAGGTTAATCTGGGTAAGACAAAGGTCATGGAGAGTAGTGGTAGTGGTGGGGTTGTTGTCTTGGCTAAGATTGATACATGTGGTGTGTGTGGTAAGAGAGCTAAGGTAAATTGTGTGAGGTGCATGACATGTAAGAAGTGGATTCATGCGCAGTGTGCTAGAGTAAAGAGAGTTTCTCGTAGGATGAATGAAAATTTTGAATGTAGGTTTTGTATGAATGGTGCAAAGGTGGAATGTAAGAATGCTTCAAATGGTTGTTTAGGTGAGTTGGAGAAGGTAAATAGTTGTTGTTATTTAGGAGGCAATGTGAATGGTGGAGGAGGAAGTAAGCTAGCTGTTACACGAAGGATCGGGCTGGGCTGGAAGGCATTCAACAGTGTGTCTTCTATGTTATGTGGTAAAAGACACACATGGAATATTAAAGGACAAATTTATAGGACATGTGTGAGGCCTGTCATGACATATGGATCGAAAACCTGGGTAGTAAGATCCATTGAAAAGAGTATTTTGAGAAAAGCAGAAAAATAGATGCTTAGTATGATGTGTGGTGTGCAGCTAGCTGATGGTGTGAGTACAAAGGAGTTGATGGTTAGATTGGGATTGGATTTTACGATCGTTGAAGTGGTGAGGCAAGGGAGTTTGAGATGGCTGAGTCATGTAGTAAGGAAAGAGAATGACAACTGTGTCAAACAGGTGTGGAGGTTTGAGGTTGAAGGTAGTAGAGGAAGGGGAAGGCCAAGGTTAACCTGGAAAGGAATGATGGAAAACCTTTGTTGTGGTCTTGGATTAGTTCTTGAAGATGGCTATGACAGGGTGAAATGGAGGGAAAGGGTTAGGTCATGGAAAGAAGCCAGTGACTCCTTGGAAAAATGAAAGATTCTGACTCTAATAAAATGATGATGATGATTAAAAGCAGCAAAATTATATTATTTTTCATATTTTTATCTTATTTGATTATTAATATTATTATAGAGTACATTAAGGGCCAATTCAATGATTTTTTTTTCCTGCTTGATTCCTGCATCTTGTACCAGCAAGTTAAATGCTTCATTGTCTAAATGCCTGTAATGAAAATAACAATGATAAGATTTTAAATACAATAATGAAATAATTTAAAACAACGAGATATGATAATGATGAAGCATGAGAAAGAGATTGATATGAATAAAAATTACAATTGAAACAATAATAAAATGAAAAAAATGCCAACTAAGAAGATGATATAAAGAAAAGCAAGTCAGAAGTTATAAATATTTGTATCAAGAGGATGAAAAAGTGATATACCATAATATAATGCATAAAATAATGAAAATTGATATGGCGCAGAAAATAAGCAATTCAAATGAATAAAGCTTTCAGAAAATTCTTCAATTATCCATAAAGTCATGGAAATGATAAGGTTTTAATATCACTATTTTCAAACTAGAACTTGGTTAAAAAAAGAATGAAATGAATTAAAAAATTTGTGAAAATCTTGAAATTATATTCAATTCAAAGAAACACTGTAAAAGATTGTATTTTGAACAAAGTTTTTTTGAAAACCTGTTATCTTCAACAGGTTCAATTGTTCACAAAATATACCCTAACTAGGCTCTATTTCACCATTCAGTTTTGAAAACTATATTATTTCAAAAATGCTAAAAATTCAAATAGAATTTCACTCTAGTAAGAACATGCTCTAAGCAATTGTTTGAAGGCATTACAAAATATTAAATTCAACTAAAAATTTCTTAAAAAATGTCTTAAAAATCACATTGTAACTTTTGTAACTGAATAGAAAAATAGAGATAACTTTCATATTGGCAAAACAAAACATAAAATGCAGCATTTTATTTATTTAAATACAAAACTTTCACCATCCAGATTTTTTTAGGAATTCATAGTCCATTTTTGTTTTTCAGCCACAATATATTTTTGTTTAAAATTGAACTGCTCTTCCAAAAGTTTATTTTAAGTTTTTTTGGTTTTCCAATTCTTGACTTATCGAAAATAAATTTTTATCAAGCTAAATAATTGTTTACTTAATAATATTTTTTTAAAGCGTTTTTATATTCTTATTTTTTCAGTCTTTTCAATGCTCTCAATCGCTTCATTAAATTTAAAAAAAAAATTTTCAATATTAAACTTCGTGAACTTTTTCTATTCAGTTACAAAATTTTAACACAAATTAATAATTTGGTAAAAAAGAATTGTTGAAATTCGCTCAAAGACCCTAAAACACCTGCAAAAATCTCTTCTCTAATCATGCTATTTTATCAGCTGCAACTGAGTTTGGCTGAGAGTCCGTATCAGCCTTTGAGCCAAAGTCGGTGGACAAGCTAGTTAAAATAATGAAGTGAATAAACAAGTAAGAAAATGAAGTATGATTTAATTATTTGAAATAATTATGGAACACCCATCGGGTTATTAAGTAGTGTATTTTTATGGTACTTCGGATTTCCAATTCACTATAGTTTCTGGTGTCTACTGTACTAACATACCCACAAATACAAACCTTTAAGAAAGATATATGAAGGAGCAAGTAAAATAAGTCAATATCTGAGTAAATGAGCATGAGAAAAATTCATAAGACAAACTAAGTGAAAAAGTGAAATAGGTGGGTAGGTAATAAGCTAAGGTTGAAGAGTTTAAAGAGAATTAAGATTGTGTTGGAGAAATACATGAGTAAGTGTGTGAGGTATGGGAAAGAAGTAGATAGGTAAAATGTGGATAAATGATGTAGACATAAGGAAACAACCAAGACAGATCTCGTGTTTGTAGATGAGGTTTTGTCTAATGGGCTTTTTGTGGAAGGTGCAGGAAGCTTCCAAAGAGCTGAGAAGCAAACTAGTCGAGAAAGCACTGAAGCCACAAGTCGCATCAATATTGTGTGCTTGCAGCGTGAGGCCTTTTTGAAGTTGAAGAAAAATTAAAAAAGTCATTGCTTAAAACTTAAAATAACATTGAAATTATCGTTAGCGATTGAACAAAGTTTATGCATAGTGGAAATTATAATTGCTTTTATTACATAAATTTATAGCCTCGTTTCTGACCTAATATTTGATAAATGAAAATGTAACTCAATAAAAACCGACTTCGTCATTTTACTGTATTGTTTTTCATTTGATATTGATATGGCTTCAAAGTGCAAATCGGATTTGTACAGTTTCATCATTCCATTGATATGCTTTGTTCATAGAACATAAATTACCTTTCAAAAGTCTGAATAATTTTAGAGCTATTTTGAGCGGCAAACTGGAATTATTGTACTATGACCAGAGATACAGTACAACTGCCTATGAGCAACCATTTTGTTTATAATTTCTCCAAACATTTTAGATCTGATTCATAGAGGTAAAAGAAAACATTAGTTCATGAAACTTCAAAGTACAGTAACTTTTCAAATTCCATACAATAACACTCACTGGTGCATTTTACTTATGTCCAGCTCTCTAATGCTTGGAAGAGCTTTTCTAAAACCATTTATGTTTGCTTTATTCCTAACTATGGAGTAAAGGAAGAATTTAATAGAAACCTCTATTTAGGTTCAAGAATCACAAATAAATCGTAACGTAACGAATATAGTTCCTGATGCTGACTGGCCAATTGGGAAAAAAAAAACAAGCGTAAACGCAAAATGAATGGAATTTCTTTGACAAAAAAACGTATAGAATGTAATGAAAAGTGTAACTGAATATGTTATAAAGCGATTTAACATCTACAGATATCTTGAAAACTAACTTTAGGACAAAAAAAACGTGGGTATAAAAGGGAAAGATTGAAGCACTGAAAAAAAAAATAAAAGTTGGAAATCAAACCTACCAGATCACCAATAATATTTGTTGCTTTTTTGCTTAAAGCCACACAAACAAAGTTTTGAAAACCTATTTCACTATTAATATACAAACAAATTAAGTAAACTGCCTTTCAAATGATGTCGAACTCTTCGGGAAGTTGAACTCACACCACGCTTACTGAGTAGAGCCGTTTGAAAAAAAGATTTCTTTATAGATAGAATTAAAAAAAGATTATCACGCATGTGATTTTTTCCATAAAATATATCATATATTTTTTAGCTTTTTTTGAAGTTTACTTTATTAGTAACAGGCTTTTTAAATTTTAAAATTGCAACTATAGTATAAGCATTTACTGATATTTATGAATCATTTGAACTTATTGAAAGCTAAAAAAAAATTTCAAAAAAAAACTTTTCGTAAAAAATTGGTTTTATTTCAAAATTTTTTGCTCTTACCTGCGTTTTTTAAAGTTTCGTGAATAACGTGAAACCGAGCGGTCTAGACTTACGTAATATAATTTTATGCCGGTTGTTCCCTGTTAAATCTAAAACCGTATGATGTTTGCAAAATTAAAATTTAATTTAAAAAACATAAAATGGTTGTTTATAGCTGGTGTATTAACATTATTAGCAAAACAAGTTAATGCTGGAGAGGTGATTTATGCGGTGAATTGTGGCGGTGGAGCACACGTCGATTCGTTTGGCATTCGATATCAAAAAGATCCTCTTTCTGTGGGAGTTTCTTCAGATCATGGCAAAGTTTTGAACATTAGAAGAGTACCAATGATGGATCAGATTCTTTACCAGACGGAGCGTTACCACGTTCAAAACTTCGAGTATAATATTCCCGTGAAAGAAGATGGGGACTACGTGCTGGTGCTCAAGTTCAGCGAAGTGTGGTTTTCAGAAGCGAATAAAAAAGTATTTTTTGATTATCATTTCAATTTTTTTTCAAAATTTGATAGTCGAACTAGACTATTTTAAACTAATAAATATTAAAATTTTGTTTAAATAAATATAATAAAGTGGCTATTTGCATCAATTAAAAGCTACTGAAACCTTATCAAAAATTAAATTTCTAGAATCTGGCTTTTTTTCAACAATACCCTTTCTAAATTCTTAGTCATTCTTTCTTCAAAACTTACAACAATCATGCCATTTTTTATATTGTAACTATGATCTTTGCACCATTTCACATATTTGTCCTGTTTTTCATGATTTTGCTAACAACATATTTAATGTTTGCATCCAATTACATTAACTTCTAAAAAATATTTTTGGTGAAGCCAATAATTATTTTGAAAAATTATAATAATAAAAATTATAGCTTAAATAATTTATTTGAAAAAACTTGATTTTTTAAACTTGATTCAATCAATTCTAACAAAAAATTTATATGTTCTTTCAATTAATTATGTTCTTTCATTGCTCAAAGCTTTCAAACTGTCTTCCACATTTCACTATATTTTAACATTCAAAATGCCAATCAAGAGCATTTATTCCTTTCAAGGTAATTAAAATTTTTTGTATGGCATTTTGTTATACACCACTATAATCAAAAGTTCACTACCTTCAAATTTGAGAAATTTTAAGGACTCAGAGTATTAAAAGCTTTTGAATGGTCATTGTTATAATATTGTTTTCAAGTCCAATAAAATGATTTATATATTTTTTTTAATGATGATTTCAATAAATTTATTTATCTTATTGTTTTCTTATGATGATTTCAGTAAATTTATTTACCTTGTTTTTTAAGTCTTTCCTATTTCTTGTCTTATCACCATATGAATTGATATCTTTAGTATTGCTAAGATTCCAAAAAAAATATATTCTTTGTCAGGTATTCAATGTGAAACTCAACCAAGAACACATAATAGTGCAAGATCTTGACATCTTTTCATTGGTCGGCTTGGGAGCAGCTTATGATGAGATTGTACCATTCAGTGTAAAGAACAATATTCTGAGCATAAAGAATGAGAAGTCAAAGTTCAATGGTGTCCTCTCTGTGGAGTTCGTCAAGGTTGCTTCAAACTCATTTCTTGTGGTGTTTTTTAAATTGTAAATACTTGTATCAGTCATTCTTTTTATAAATTTTTTGTTGTTATCATTTTATAATTTTATTTATTTTAATGATTTAATTCAAAGCTACTATATTATAGTTTTTGAATAGTTAAATCATTTTAAATTATCTGACCATTGAGAGCTACTTAAAACTAGTGTCAGTAACAAACTCTCATATTAATATCTGATTGGCATTCAATACTCATATTAAAATTAGAATACTGGGTTGAAAATGGTTGAGGTCTTCAGTTGACATTGAGTAGTGACCTCAAAACCTGATGTTGAGCAAGTGAGGTTCTGTGCTTTGAAGCAGTCTAGCGTTTGTCAAAACTACTACTACTAAACATAGCACTAAATGTATTTTAATAAGATAAAGAAAGGGTCAAGTTATTTGGAAGGTTGAATAAGAAAGAATTTTGATACAGAAGTGATTTGAGAATTTGAAATAGCTTGATAATTGCTTAGCAATTATTTTGTTGTTCAGGAACAAATTCGTTTATGAAAATTTATTTGCTTTTGGATAAGCCTCGATTGTAGTAGAATTAAATTTAAGATATAATGCATATTGATTATTTCATCGTTTCAGTTGCGGTAAGATAATTAAATTGTATGCATTATTTTGCATTGATTATGAAGCAGATGTGGCTAAATAGTTGTCTTCACTCAAATTAATGATTAATTGGATCATAAAAACTCAATATTTGACGAGGCTAATAAAAATTGTTCACCTCACTAATGAAAATATAACATAATAGTGAGAATTAATAAGGCATCTGGTAACAGAGGGTTGATGGCACAAGGTTCAAAGCTCAAGTCTCTTTCTAAACAGTTCTCCACCTGTTCAACTGTATCATATATAGATTTATGTATACTGCATAATTGCTTTTAAGACCATCTGTTTTGAGATGCGAATCATAAAAATATGACAATATTTGAATTTTTTATTTCGAGCATGCTTCTCCATATATTCTATATCATCATCAGGTAACCACCTCTTTTGTTTTTCTGCAATAGGAGCTATTTGAAATTTTTGAACACTTTGAATGTCTGCTTTTACACTTATAATTATGTTTGTTTTAACCTGTTGACAAGTTTAATTCTTGATTGATGGTTTAGTTTAAATGAAATTTTGTTTCTATACATAGACATATCTTGTCATTTGAATGATAATAATCAACCTGTCTAAATAAGTTGTCTAACAAAATCAAGAATAAAGTGGTTTCAGGTAGAAGATGTTTTTAAGTTGTAATAAAGTTTTTATATTGAAGAAGATATAGTCAACAACAGTGTGAAAGGATTAAATCTGCTTTAATTGCTTCAAATATGACTTGATTGATAGATATGTAGATAGATAGACAGACAAACAACCAACCAACCATACAGACACACTTGGACAATCCCAAGATCAACGCTATATATGTGCTGAGAGGGACAGAAGAAGGTACAAATGCTTGCCTTGTTTGCCATGTGTTTTATGTTTTGTAGGTAGTTTTATAAAACCATTGTATGCTTTTTTAAAACTAGTTTTTTAAACATGTATTTTTTTTCAGTTTTTTGCAAAAGATAACGAGAAACTCTAATTATAAAATTAAATTTTTCCAATACTTTTTTGGAAATCCTAATAAATAAAATTTTTTTTTTGAATTGTAAATTATAAATTTGAATACTTTGTGTTTTTCCCCTCAATAGTGTTTTAGGTTTTTCTACGTCAAACGTAGAATAGTAAAGTGAATGAAATTTGTGAAAAATGATGGGTGTAGAACAGTCATGTGGTGAAAAAATCATGTACTCAAAAAAAAAATGAATATGTTTTTTTGAGTACATGATTTTTTCACCACATGACTGTTCTACACCCATCATTTTTCAAAAATTTCATTCACTTTACTATTCTACGTTTGACCTAGAAAAACCTAAAACACTATTGAGGGGAAAAACACAAAGTATTCAAATTTATACTTGATAATGTAAGTTTGTCTTATGGTAAGCTTCGTGCTTTAAATAAATAAATAATTTTTTTTCACTTTCCTTGTGTTTGTACATATGTTTTAAGATATGTTTCCATGTACTCATCAGTTCACCATTTGATTGTATGATGGATGCATACTGATTCCATTGATAACATATTCAATCGATATTCTATCCTTATTCAATCTTTTCCAAGGCTTTTAGTCAGCAATGAATTTTCTCGTAACACACACTAGAGAGATCTATATGATATGAGCATATAAAGCACCACTGACGATACAACACGCAGAGGTTCCCAGACTGCCGCCATTGAAGAAGTTTGTCAACCCCATGGATGAGGAGGAGGAGGAGGAGGAAGAGGATGATAATGAAGCTCCAGTGAGGAAAGGTGGTTTCCATATGTGTTTCCATTGGTTTGCATTCGATTGATTATCATCAAAGAGCATTCATTTTATGCGAACTTCTGAATGTAACATAGTTCAGTTTATTATCGTCATTATTCATTGTCTTTATTCTCCCATCTTTATGGGCTTAAACATTATTATCGCCCTGAGCTCTTTGATTGGGCTACATTTGGTGGATGAGAACATAAGAATAATACCAACATTCAATCACTCCCTACCACAGAGAGAGGCAGTGACAGAGATGGCTCAGCAACGAACAAACATCGCAGGTCAGCGTCCGAATTGCACGTTTCAGACCCCTACGCCAACGAAGATGGCTCGAGTTTGTTGTTGCCTTTCATAGTGGCGATCGCCGCATTTCTCCCCGTGGTGTTTTGCCTATGCAGACTTTGATGAGCGCCCATCCCCTGTATGGGCTCTCCCCCCCATATTCTCATGTGGCTTCTGGTTTTTATGGTTCCTATCATTTAATGCGTTTCATTGTGTTGTTATTAAAATTATTATCGGTTTTAAATGAGTTCGTTTATATTATTACTGGTTGTATTGTTACTATTAATATTACAATTCCAATATAAATGATGCTTATCAAATTAAATTGTCACTAAAAAGTTAAAATTAATACCTTGTATTATCCATAAACATATATATGTTTAGTTAATCATATATATGTATTATTATTTTAAAAAACTTTCAGTCGGGGATTTAATACGTGGCTCTGCAGTCCCTTCATTATGCTTTTGCTGATTATTATTGTTATAATGGTCTACTATTATTATTATTATTATTATTATATCTTTAACGATAACTCAGTTTATAATTTTCAAACTTTCTTTTCGTTCTTACAACAATTCCATCAACATTATTTTCACCGTTATTGAAGTTATTGAATAATTAAAAAAATAATTATAATAATAATATTATTATTCTGTTATTACGGGCCTTTCTTCGCTACCTTTCTTCCAGAGTTGGTTTTGATATATTTTTATTATTCATATTATTATATTATTGTAATAATTATTGTTATTAATCACATTTTGATTTCAATGATTACGTTTTATTTATTTATTTATAATATTTTTGGTGAGATTGTTTGAATTTTTTCTTAATGTTGCCTCCTAGTTTTTCTGAGTATTAATGGTGAATTTTTATTTCATCAAAGTTAACTAATATAGATATATTTTTAAATCATAAACGCCCAATTTTGTTAATATTTTTCATTTTTATATGCATTTTTTCTTGACTGTAAGTTAGCATAACTCGGCCGCACAAATCTTAGTTGGACGCATGATGAGGGTGATCAGATGGCGGCTGCTCTCAGTTGCTCGTCATTCTTTTTTTATATCTTTATTGATTTTTATTTTTTATTTACCTATTATTTTTTTTATTATGCATTCTTATAATTTTTTAAAATAAAAAACATTAAATTATCTACAATATTTTTTCCCGCTTCAAATCTGCATTGAGTTGCGTTTAATCGGCCCACCATACCAACCACCACCTCTAAACGGCCATTAATGTACCTCCCACAGTTTAAGGCACGAGTACCCGCTTTGGAGGTGAGCGTTCGATGCACCTCTATTTGTAATGGCTGCTGCTGTATTTTTTATTTGACACATTTTCACTGCCTCAACAATAGGATTGTACCTCCATTCTATAATAGATTGAACCCTCTAGAAGACTGATTTGTGAACTTACATCTTCACTCATCTATGAAATTTTTCATCTTGGCTTTTTTGATCAATTTTCACCATTTCATTATTGAATTTAATTATTACCTTCAGTGTAGCTGATTATTAATTATTTAACTCTTTAATTTTATTATGGTTCCTGGTTCAGAAACAAAAAATGTTTGAGCCTTTTAATGAGTTCAGACTGAATGGGGTATATTTTTTAATTATATAATTCAGCAATTATTTATACAAAAAATTAACGTTTTAATTGTCAATTCAATTATTTGTTAATTGTTTATTCATGTTTCAAATTGATACAATTAATCGATACATTTTATTTTTTGATTTATAACTAAATTCCATTTCATGTTTTGTTAAATAAAAGACGAGACTGATGTTTTTTTTAAATGAACTTTCACTACAAAGTTAAACTAATAAGAAGATTTCTATTTTTAAAAAGTTAGTTTTTGTCTGACCAAAACCATGCAAATTTGGTTTTTAAAATTTTTCGAGTCTAAAGACCCATTTGGAAAATTACTGATCTGAAGAAGCTTCATATTACTAACGGATATTTGAAATTATTCCTGAGTTAGTAGGTAAGTTCACGAAATAACGATAAAATATACTAACCTAATGAATGAAAATACAACAAGCTATGTTATCTTTAAGAGACAAAAATGCCTGATGAAGCTTTCTTCGAGATGAGTGTTTCAATTTGAATAATAATTTGAAAAAACGAGGAATCTTGATTAGAGTGAATTTCCAAAAAAATAACAAAACATGGTATTTAAGTGATACTATTTCACAAAAAATATATAAATTTAATATAAGTTACTTTTCAGAAACATTGTGTGTGTTTTTTTACAATATTAAAAAAAAATAATGAATACCTTCTTGCATGACTAACAGCGCTGGTTGATCAACTCTTGAATGAAAAATATGCCAGAAATGTGCACTATTTTAAACACAAATAGAGAATTCATTTGTTGAAATCACCTTTTTGCATATATTATATAATGGTAAAATAAGAAATTTAATTCATAAAAATATGATGAATAATATAAACAATTTAATGTATAATTAAATCAACAAGAATAATATAAAAACTTAATAAATAATAATAACAATAATAATAATTATATAATATTATTAATATTATTTAAAATTTCTATATTAAAAAAACCAAAAACAAAGCGTATAGTAATTACATTAATGATAGCTTATTTTCGATTAAATTGAGAACATCGTGTTGAATTTTTGTTACATTTGTACCTCCACTTGACAATGTAAGTTCATCTTGCGAAAAGCTTCGAGGAACAAGAAAAACTTCTATAAGTGTTTTCATTTGAATATTTATGTTATAATATAATATAAATATATTCATTAAATGTGGTGGAATATTCCATTAATAAAAGTATTAAAAATTAAAACTAAATTAGATTAAAATTATATTTAATATTTAATTTATCTTTATAATTTCTAATTATATTATTAATTATACCGGATTCTTACTTATATGAGGGAAACAAACACAAAGTATAAACTTAATTCACAAAGCTTTTTGTAATACAGACCTATAGTATATTAGTACATCTTCTCTTATAGGTTTATAAAAAGGTGGTATTTAGATTGAGATAAAGACTGAAATGTCAATAAACTTGCATTCTCCGTAAAATATAATATTATAATGATAATATTTCAAAAATTTATTAAAGCGTTTTTATTATTTTTTCTTAAATCCATTTATTATCGAAAAGCTTTGTTTTTTGCTTTTATTTTCTAAATTTAGTTTAAAACCGTGTTTTAAGGTTTGCATTTATATAGATTGAATAATTTTGTTATCACAAGCTACATGCAAAAAACTATTATTCTATTCTGCCACACTTCAGTTGACATTGTATTCAAATACACATGGCTTTTCTGTTAAAAGCAATGTGTCTAAAAGGCATTAAACATATTGCCTGGAATTTGTGGGCAAAATGAATTGCTCTGAAATTTTGAGTAATATGTATAAGTGCCTGTTTGATTTATATACAGTGTATGTCTTCAACGTTATATAGATTACATACGTGTTTTCTTGATTCTCGAAAACTGAAAGCTGAAAAAATTTAAAAATATTTATAATACTTTTTATATTTTTTATATATTTTTGAATGTTATCTCCTTTATAAAAATCTGAACAATGAAATTCATATGTTTTTCTTATACATAATGCTGATGCTAAAAGATCAAAAGTTTCCTTAACTTGTAGCTTTCCAAAACTTTTACAAATCTTAAACCTAGTGTCTATAGATAAAAAGCCTAAGCTCTGGTTGGAAATTATAATGGAAACAATAATCCTGTTAAAGAATGTTTATATTATTTCTGTACTTGACACATTATTTTGACTCGTATTTTTAAAAATTTCAGGCATTATGCATATTTCCTGGAACACAGTTTTTCAAAATTAATAAAAGTATACATACAGATGTAAGTTAATTTATAAAAAAATTATATAAAATTATCTGTATTGAACACTTGTAAAAAAATACTGGTCACACAAGTGAACACATAAAAATCACAATAAAACATCAACTAAATACCAACTGAATAAAATTCATTGAATACACACTAACTGATTATAATAATTTGAACAACTCAATTAGTTAAGGGAATTTCGGTGAATTAATACAAGTCTCAGAAGTACAAAGCAAGCTCCTCCCTACTCAGGTGAGTTTTCACGCTCGACTAGCTTGCTTTTATATTCAACTTTCAGCACAGGTTTGAGAGCATTTTTATTGAGTTTCACATTGAAACTGTGTTTGATTCTTGTTTTGGTTTTATTTGAAGAAAATTTGAGTATAGATTAAGATTGGATTGGTTTTGATGCTGGAAGTTGATACTGGTGAAGTTTTTTTTCTATTGCAAGTTTTAGTGCCTTGTTAACACTTTGTATAGCAAATTTTTATAATTTCTGCTTTATAAAGTTTTGTGAAAATTAAAACAGAGAAAGATTCCCACAAAAATCTCTGAAGATATCAACACTCTTTTTTTGCACTTACACTGAACTACCTCATAAAACTGATTTATATCAAAACCATAAAAATCCTTAAACTTATCCAATAAAACGCCATCACAAATTCTCAAAAAAGCTACACATCTAATTAAAACAACCCTTGAACTCTATATAAAATCTAAAAAAAGCTAAAATGTCTCGGCCAAGAAGCCTGAAAAATATTTTTGAGCCTCCACCTTCTGAAAAATGCACAAGATGTGACCAGAAAGTGTACCAGGTTGAAAAAGTTGGACCTGTTAATGAAGTCATCTTCCACAAACAGTGTTTTAGGTTACTTGATGTGTTTGTGTGTTGTGTGGTTGTTTTTGATTGTTTGTTTAGTTGTTTGTTTGCTTGTATCTTCCTTCTTTTGGTTTTCTTTTTGTGTCTCGCATATATATTATTTAAAAGTATCTGGTAATTGAGTATATGGTTTTTAATTTTGTTTCTATTTGCTGTAAATCTTATTATTTTTATTATTGTCTATTTATTCTTTCAGTTAATATTTATTTTTATTTATAAATTGACCAAATATATTTTGGGTATATATGAGTGTTGTATTTGGTATATATTTATTTAATTAATTAATTGTGTTAATACTTAATTCGCTTTTGTATTTTTGGGTGTTTTGTATCTAACATGTCTGCGTGTGTGTTCTCATTATTGTGTTTTATTTAATTTTATTCAACAAAAAAACCAAAATTTCAACAAACCAGTATGATAAGAAAAAATGCTGGAAAACTATATATTTTCTTGTATATTATCCATTTTAACTTTAAATGAATCGACCAAAACAGTTTTTCTCTGTACTTATAGCTTCAACTTTGTCTGAAAAGTTGTCTGGCCTCGTGTGTGTGATTTCTTATGTATGTGTTTTCTTATTTATGTGTTTTTTGTGTGATTTTTTATGTATGTGTTTTTTTATTTATGTGTTTTTTGTGTGATTTTTTATGTATGTGTTTTGTTGTGTGTGTGTGTGTGTGTGTGTGTGTGTGTGTGTGTGTGTGTGTGTGTGTGTGTGTGTGTGTGTGTGTGTGAGTGAGTGTGTGTGTGTGTGTAACCCGCGAAACGTGTTCAAAGCTCCAATGTTTTTTGAGTTTTATATTGGATACATTGCGAATTTTTCGTTAAAAAACGTTTGTACAAGTTGTTGAAAATATAAGTTTTTTGGAAATTGAGTGGATACCGCTTCAAAATTTTGAAACAAAAAGTTATTTTTGAAACGCAAAACGAAGTTCACAGGTGAAACAGAGCGGATTAAAAAAAGAACATACAAAGCTGGCTCAAACTTAATTACCTAACTTATACATCAACTTGAAAAAATATGAAACAAACATCCAAATATATTCAAAAAGCATTAAACACAAAAAAATCACTGCGTATTGCTGATAACGTACCAGTGCAAAACCACACCAAATCCTTAGTAAAAATGAAGATTGAAACCACAAAAATAGGATGCTGGAACGTCAAAAGCATGGGCAACCCAACGAAGTTCAGCATAAAACTGATAAACGTTATTGCAACAATGAGAGAAAAAAACTTATCTCTCTTAGCAATGTCGGAAGTGCAATGGGCAGGCAGTGGCACTCTGGAAATCGAAGGCACAACAGTGCTTTATTCTGGGCTCTCAGAACCAAAAAATGGTAACCAACGAGGAGTAGCTATTGCTCTCAGAGGTGATCTCAGAAAGGCTTGGAAGAAAGAAGGCACTCACAGCATGATTTCAGAAAGAGTGATTAAAGCAAGAATAAAAGTTGAAGACAAACACATAAACTTCATAGCCGTCTATGCCCCAACGGAGGTAGACGATGAAGAAGAATCTGAAAACTTTTACGAAACCCTGCAAGACCAACTTGTCAGAATCAACAAAAAAGAACATGTGATAGTGTTGGGAGACTTCAACGCACGTGTTGGACCACTTGAAAACCCATCACGACTCCATGGCCGTCATAACCCAGATAAAAGAAATGTGAATGGCTCAAGGTTAGTTGATTTCTGCAACACCAACGGTCTGATAATAACAAACACCATCTTCCCACACAAAAGAATACACCAATGGACTTGGTATCACCCGAATCAAAAAAAAGGACATGTCCTTGATTATGTGCTCATCAGTCATCAGTTACGAGCAAACATATGTGATACCATGGTCACTCGAAAAACAATTCATATTTCAGATCATAATATGGTTATATCCAAATTGATACTGAAGAATCATAAAATAAAATATAATAAAAACCCAAATAATAACACAAATATACTCCACGATAAAATAACGAACCCAAAAAAATTAGAAAAAATATACATAAACAAATTTAAAGAAGAATTAACATATAATTTGAACAAAATAGACCAAAATAATTCAGTAGAAGAGATGTGGAAATGCTTCAAAGAAAGTTTTTTGAACGCCTCAAAACAATTACCAAAAAAAAATAAAATGCCTAAAAGACCATGGGTAAATGAAGAGGTTAAAAAACTTTCAACAGAAAAATCTGAACTCCACTTCAAAATAAAAGCCCTCAAACAAAACGGTCGTGCAATCCCACAAAATCTGATTAGCAGCTACAAAGAAATAAAAACTGCATCCAGGAAAGCTTGTAGAAAAGCTATCGATACGTGGTGGGAAGAAAAGACTGAAGAAGCTGAGAAAACAACCGAACTCACCAACAAACAGGGCCGGGGAGGTTCAATTCTCAAACTACTGAAAAAAGAAAAACACACAAAAATAAAACCTTCGACAAATTTGAAATCTTTAGATGGCAGACAAACACTCTTTTCATCAGAAGATAAAATCATAAGATGGAAAGAACACTTTGCATCAGCAGCCAGTTCCGATTCCACAGTAGACACTACGGCATACAGCGAGCTTCTACCTTCTATAATCACACTTGATGATGAAGAGGTAGCAGATCTATCTAAGCCCCCTTCCATAATGGAGCTAACAAATGCTTTGAAGCAATGTAAATTAGAAACAGCTCCGGGTTTAGATGGAATCAGCTCAAATATGCTCAAAATTGGCGCCAATGAAACGGTATATTGGCTAAAAGTGATCTCAGACCAGATATGGGAAATGGAAACAATCCCAAGTGATTGGAAAAATCAAATAATAGTTCCAATTCACAAACATGGAGCAAGATCACTTTGTGAAAATTACCGAGGAATCGCCCTACTGTGTGTGGCTAGCAAAGTGTTTGGCAGAGCCATTCTAAACAAAATGCAAAACGTCATAGAAAAACAACTGGGTGAAAACCAATGTGGTTTTAGGCCGAATAGAGGTTGCTGCGACCAAATATATGCAGCGAAGATCCTGATGCAGAGGGCAAAGGAATTTCAAAAGCCCATTCATCTCTGCTTCATTGATCTCCAAAAGGCCTACGACACAGTCAACCGAGACGCTCTCTGGGAAATTCTGTCGAAATCCTTCAGCTTGCCAGAAAAAATAATTCGCATCCTTAAAGCTCTCCATAGCTGTACAACAGGAGCGATCCGGGCTGATGGACAGTTGTCCGATGAGTTTCCCATCAGCGTTGGGGTGAAACAAGGAGATGTGCTGGCTCCTATGCTTTTTAATACATACCTCGACGCTGTGATAAGAGTGGCACTCAAGAACCACCCAGACAAAGGCATTCGCATTGAATATAGCCACAATGCCCCGTTGATGCATAACAGTCGCTATAAGCTAGAAGAGGCTATAACAGTACAATCAATAGCTTATGCCGATGATATAATGATCACGAGCGACAACATCAAAGACCTGGAATGCCTTGTCACTTCAATAGATGACGTTTGCATCAAATTTGGACTGAGAATAAACTTCAGCAAAACAAAATACATGACCATTCTACCAAAAAACTCAATTCCAAGCCTCAACACAACGCTGGCAATACGTAACGATATAAACATCGAACAAGTGACACAGTTTAAATACCTGGGCAGTATCTTAAACAGTGACAACACAGTCGATGCAGAAGTTGAATCACGTATAAATAAAGCATCCCAAGTCTTTCGCAGCCTTAGTCGGTTGGTATGGTATCAACGAAAAATAAAAGTTTCCACCAAACTGAAACTTTTCAAAGCCATTATAATACCAACTCTATTATTCGGCAGCGAAACTTGGAATGTTCTTCAATGCCACATACAGCGTCTCCAAGTATTCACAAACAGGTGTCTGAGAATCATCACGGGGACTTCTCTTTGGGACAAACTGAGAAACACCCAACTACGATGTAATTCAAAAATAGAGCGAGTTGACGTGATGATTCAACGAAGAAGACTCCAGTGGCTTGGGCACTTGGAAAGAATGGAAAATTCAAGGCTCCAGAAGAAATTAATGGTGAGCAAAATTGCTGAAGGTTCACGGTCTCAAGGTGGTCAAAAGAAGAGATGGCATGACCTAATATATACAGACCTAAAAAAGCTAAACATTGTTGACACCTGGAAAACAGAAGCTCGCAACAGAAACGATTGGCGCAAAAATATCAAATCGCTATCGCAAAAAATAAATGAAGAAGCTGAAAGAAACGAGCAATCAAAAAAAGATTTGAAAAAAAATATTTTTGATGTTCACTCCAAAAGCTCTCCATTCCAATGCCAGCATCCAGGTTGCAACAAAATAGCGGTCAACAAGGCAGGTCTGACAAACCACATTCGCCAAGTCCACAAAGCACCATCATTACAACATTGCCCGAATTGCAATAACGTTTTCAAAAAACAAGGACTTCATAACCACGTGAAGAAATGTTCCAGAAATCAATCTTCAGTGCACCTACTGTCAAGTGGATAACGCACTTCCAAGTTCCAAGTGTGTGTGTGTGTAGGTAATCCAACAAAGTTTAGCCTCAAGCTGAAAAATGTGATAGAAACAATGAAAGAGAAAAATCTATCTTTATTGGCAATGTCTGAAGTGCAATGGACAGGAAGTGGTATTCTCGAAGTTGATAACACAACGGTGCTGTTTTCTGGGCTTGCAGAGAAAAAAGAAGGTAACCAAAGAGGAGTAGCAATTGCTCTTCGAGGTTGTCTTAGAACGGCCTGGAAGCAAGAAGGCAACTATAGTTTGATTACTGAGAGAGTGATGCAGGTCCGAATAAAAGTGAATAGAAGCCACATGAACGTCATCGCTGTCTACGCACCAACAGAAATAGACGACGAAGTCGAGTCCGAAAGATTTTACGAAATCTTACAACAGCAAATAGATAAAGCAAACAAGAAAGATTTTGTAATTGTTCTAGGGGACTTCAACGCCCGAGTTGGACCACTTAACATTCCATCTCGCCTTCATGGCTTACACAACCCTGATGTTAGAAATAGGAATGGCACAAGATTGGTGGACCTCTGTAATAACAACGGTCTTATCATCACCAATACAATCTTTTCACACAAAAACATACATCAGTGGACGTGGCATCACCCGCACCACAAAGGAGGCCATGTTCTCGACTATGTTCTCATCAGTCACGAATTCAGAGCACAAATTTATGGCACGAAAGTCAGTAGAAATACAACTCACACATCAGACCATAACTTAGTCATTTCAAAATTAATATTAAATAACAACAAAAAATATACAAAAAGAACTTGCAAAAAAACAATAAATAAACTTCACATGACAATAACTAATCCAGCAAAACTCAATATTGATATAATAAAAAAATTCAAAGAAAAACTGGAAACAAATTTTAAAAATATCAACCTTCATCAACCCATTGAAGACACTTACAAGTGTTTCAAAGAAAGTTTTGTAAACGCTTCAATTACAACCTTTCTCAAAAAAACGATGTTTGAAAAACAATGTGTCAATGATGAAGTAAAAAAACTATGTGAAGAAAAGTCAAATTACCACCTTCAACTAAAAACCCTGAAAGCAAACGGCCACGCAATCCCTCATGATCTTACCCATTGCTACAAACAAGCAAAGTCAAAAACAAAAATAGCTCGCAGAAAAGCGATAGATACATGGTGGGAGAACAAAGCTGAAGAAGCTGAGAAGATAACTAAGAAATCAATCAAGCAAGGTCGAGGAGGATCAATTTTAAAAATGTTAAAACTAATAAAAACTTCAAAAATTAAGACCTCAACAAACTTGAAAGACGAAGATGGTATAACAATAATTACCTCATCAGACAACAAAATTAATAGATGGAAAGAATATTTTGCAAAATCTGCCAAAAATGATACAGTAGTAGGTGATAAAGCATATAACGAGCTGATACCTCCAACAATTTCTTTTGCTCCAGAAGTAGTTGAAGACCTATCTAGACCAATCTCAAAAACAGAACTTTTGAAAGCACTAAAACAAACTAAAATGGAAACGGTCCCAGGTATCGACGAAATAAGCTCGAACATGCTCAAAGCTGGTGCCGAGGTATTTGTAGAGTGGCTAAAAGTGATCATGGACAAAATATGGGAAACAGAATCCATACCGAGAGATTGGACAAACCAAATCATAATCCCAATACACAAACACGGTTCCAGGTCACGATGTGAAAACTACAGAGGCATTTCACTACATTGTGTTGCGAGCAAAATATTTGGCAAAGCAGTTCTCAATAGAATGCAGGATGTTGTTGAGAGCCAACTGGGTGAACACCAGGCCGGTTTCAGGTCAAATATTGTAGACCTTCATAAAGCCTATGACACAGTAAACAGAAATGCACTGTGGGAAGTTCTTTCAAAATCCTTCAGCATACCAGAAAAATTAATTCGTATTCTCAAGACCCTTCACTGTGGTACAACTGGGTTAATACATGCTGATGGACAGATCTCAGAAAAATTCCCAATTGAAGTTGGATTAAAGCGAGGAGACGTACTAGCTCCTATGCTATTCAACTTATTTCTGGATGCTGTCATACGAGTGGCACTGAAACAACACCCAGACAAAGGCGTTCAAGTAGAATACATCTACAATGCTCCGCTGATGCACAACAGTCGCTACAAATTAGATAGGTCTACTCTCGTCAAAAACCTATCTTACGCTGACGACATATTGTTAACATCCAGCAACATTGAAGACCTTGAATGTCTTGTCACTTCACTAAACAACACCTGCGCCAAATTCGGACTCAAAATGAAGCTGAAAAAAACAAAATTCATGTACATTTCACCAAACAACACCACACGACTAAACATTACCCCAACACTGCAAATGAGTGACGATACAAACATCGAACGAGTGTCACAATTCAAATACCTAGGAAGCATCCTAAGAAGTGACAACTCAGTCGATGCAGAAGTAGACTCACGCATCAACAGGGCAGCCCAAGTCTTCCGCAGCATCAGTAGGTTGGTATGGTACCAAAATAAAATAAAAGTTTCAAGAAAAATCAAACTTTTCAAATCCGTCATCATACCAACCCTTCTGATGGCAGCGAAACATGGAACCTATTGACACATCATACACAACGTCTCCAAGTATTCGTAAATAAATGCTTGAGAATAATCACCAGAACCTCTTTATGGGAAGAGATGAGAAACACCCAACTCAGAAACCTAACAAAAATAGAGGGTTAATGTGTTAGTTCAAAAGAGAAGGTTGCAGTGGTTGGGTCATGTGGAAAGAATGTCTGATGAACGTCTACAAAAAAACTTTTGGTCAGCAAAATAATGAATGGTAAAAGGTGCCAAGGTGGTCAAAAACAGAGAGGGCACGAGCTCATTCATGCTGACTTAAAACAGTTGAACATGGTGGCTGATTGGAGAACCGCAGCGAGAGATAGAAAACAATGGCGCAACAACATCAACAAACTCCTTCACGAGCTCAACGCACAAAAAGAATTAGATGAGAAGGCGAGAAAAGATTTTGTCAAGATTTAAAAAACATTGCCAACAATCAAACTTGCAACATTGCTTCCTCTAATGCATCATTAGTTTTTTCGTTTCCTGGATGCAACAAAGTCGCTACCAACAAAACTGGCCTGGCAAACCACATACGACAAAAACACAGAACACAAACAAGTGTACAATGCAAACATTGTGGCTTAAATTTCAAAAAGCAAGGCATCTACAACCATAGAAAAAAATGTTCTACCAACTCTTCTACGCACCTGCCTCTGGGTGGACAAACGCAATAAGGAGGAAGGTGTGTGTGTGTGTAAGCCGCGAAAACAGTTTTAGGAGCTCCGAATATTTTGTTGTTTTTGACTGAAAAAGGAGGAATTTTTTGTTGAAAAAGGTTGTGATATATAGGGAAAATTTAATTCGTTTGAAACTGTTAAAATATTGCTCAAAATTTGAAAACAAAAGAAGTTTGAGGAATTTCGAAATAAAGGCAAGAAACAGGTAAAACTGACCGGATTAAAAAAATTTAAATTTAATTGACCTAATTATCATAAAGTATTCGGACAAATTATGGCATTAACAAGAACACTGCGCACAGCTGATAACTTACCAGTGAAAAAAAGACACAGTATCCACAGATAAGATTGAAAGAATAGCATGCTGGAACATAAAAAGTTTGGGAAATCCCACAAAGTTCAATATCAGATTAATTAACGCAATAGAAACAATGAAGGAAAAAAACCTAACCCTTTTAGCCATGTCAAAAGTGCAATGGGTAGGAAAAGGCCTACTGGAAATAGAAAAAACAGCGGTGATATATTCAGGTCTAGATGAAAAAAAAGAGAGCAACCAACGCGGAGTGGCTATTGGTCTATGTGGTGTATTGAGAGCAGCCTGGAAGAAAGAAGGCACACACACCATGGTATCGGAAAGAGTTTTGAAAATCCGAATGAGGCTAAGAGACTGCTATTTAACCGTTATTGCAGTATATGCTCCCACATCAGTAGATGAAGAAGTTGAGTCAGAAAAATTTTATGAACTCCTTCAAGACCAAATTGATGAAGTGAGCAAAAAAGATTTTTTGATAGTGCTGGGAGATTTTAACGCCCGCGTAGGACCCCTAAGCCCCGCATCTAGACTTCACGGCTCTCACAATACTGACAAAAGGAATCAGAATGGGACACGGTTGGTTGATTTATGTAACAACAATGGTCTTATAATCACCAACACAATCTTCCCCCACAAAAATATTCACAAATGGACGTGGTATCACCCAAACCAGAAACAAGGGCACACAATAGATTATGCACTCATTAATCAACAGTTCAGAGCTCAAATATATGACCCAAGAGCAAGTCGAAAAACAGTGCATATATCAGACCACAACATTGTTATCACAAAAATATCAATAAAAATCAATAAAAAAAGAGTTCATAAAAATACACTTGAAGCCACAAAACTTGACTATGAAACAAACCCAAAAAAACTACAATCAGGACAAATAAAAACATTCAAAACACTTTTAACACAATTTAAATACAATAAATCTTCGAGATCCTATTGAAAGAAAATGGAAAAGTTTGAAAAAAAGTTTTCTTGCTGCAACCGAAACTTTACCCAAAAAAATAAAATATTATGAAAAGCAATGGGTAAACGAAGAAATTAAAAATTATTCTAAAGAAAAGTCTGAATACCATCTTAAAATGCAAACTTTAAAACAAAGCGGTCAGTTTGTCCCTCAAGACCTCATCATTGCCTACAATGCATTAAAAAAACAAACCAAACAAGCTTGTAGAGCAGCTATAAATAATTGGTGGAAACAGAAGGCTGAAGAGGCAGAAAAAACAACACAACTGTCCATGAAGCAAGGCCGCAGAGGCTCAGTTTTAAAAATGCTCAAAATAGCGAGACTATCTAAAACGAAAGCCTCAACAAATTGAAAAGCGAAGATGGTAAGAAGCTTATAAGTTCTTTAGAAGACAAATTCGTCAGGTAGAAAAACCATTTCGAAGCAGAAGCTAAACCGCATGGCCCAATAGACACCAAAAACTTCGACATGCTCATGCCTTCAACAAATAAAATGGATGACGAGGAAGCTGAAAAGTTGTCTAAGCCGTTTTCTAAAGCCGAACTCTTTCATGCACTAAAACAGTGCAAATTAGAAACGGCCCCGGGTATAAACTCAATTAGCTCGAATATGCCTCAAATTGGTGCGGAGGTAACGGCAAGCTGGCTCAAAGTGATCACTGACTCTATATGGGAAACAGAAACCATTCCGAAAGATTGGCAACGGCAAATCATAATTCCAATCCACAAGAAGGGTTCTGTATCACTTTGTCAAAACTACAGAGGGATATCCCTCTTATGTGTAGCCAGTAAGGTTTTTGGCAGAGCAGTTTTGAAGAGAATACAAAAGGTGGTAAAAAAACATTTAGACGACAATCAGTGTAGATTCAGGCTAAGCAGAGGTTGTGTTGATCAAATTTTTTCAGTAAAAATTTTGATGCAAAGAGCCAAGGAGTTCAACAAGCCAATACATCTCTGCTTCGTAGACCTATAAAAAGCTTATGACACAGTGAACAGAGGTGCCTTATGGGAATTACTGTCCAGATCTTTCAACATTCCAGAAAAATTAATCCGGATCATTAAAACCCTTCATAGTGGGACAACCGGATTAGTACGTTCTGATGGCAAAATGTCTGAAGAGTTCCCAATAAGAGTTGGAGTGAAACAAGGAGACGTTTTAGCTCCCATGTTGTTCAACATGTTTCTCGACGCTGTTATTAAGGTTGCACTGAAAATCATTCAGACAAAGGCATTCACCTAGAATACAGCTTCAATGCTCCGCTGGTATATAACAGTCGCCATAAGCTAGAAAACTCCAAAATTGTACAAAATCTAGTTTATGCAAATGACATAATACTTACAAGCAGCAACATTGAAAGCCTCCAATGCCTTGTTAGTTCTGTAAGCAGTACTTTTGTCAAATTCGGGCTGAAAATTAACCTCAATAAAACGAAATACATGTCTATAAGCCCTGACTACACAAATCCAAACAACGATATACAATGGAACGACACCAAATATTGTAACAATAACAAATTCTTCAAAGAAAAAGTTGACGACATCGATCATGGTCAATCTTTTAGCAACAACAACAGCACAATTAACAATAACAACACTAATAATGTTAGTAGGTCGTCAAGGTTGAATTACAATTTACGTAAAAGACCTTCACAATGCAACGTTAATAACAACAGAATCGACGATAACAACAATGATCGCAATAACAACAAAACCAAAAAAAACTTCAACAACAGCAAAACTTATAGTACTAACAACAAAAATAGTAGCTGCAACAGCAAAGACAACAACGAAAATAGCAAGAGCAAAACCGACAACAGTTTCAACAACAACAAAAATAATTGCAACAAGAACAACAACAAAAATAGGAATAACCAAAAAAGTAACAACAGCAGCAGCAACAACAACAAAAGCAGCAATATCAACAGCAGAAGCAACAACAATAGCAACCACAATAACAATAGTAGCAACAACGACAACAGCAGCAGCAACAACAATAGCAGCAGCAGCAACAACAACAAAAGCAGCAGCAGCAACAACAACAAAAGCAACAGCAAAAACAACAACAAAAATACAAACAATAACAACAATAAAAGTGTAAATGCCATCTCAACGCTCTCACTTGGTGAAGACGAAAATTTGGAAAAAGTGTCACAATTCAAGTACCTTGGCAGTATCCTTAGTAGTGACAACTCGGTTGATGCAGAGGTGGAATCCAGAATCAACAGTTTTTCGTCCACTAAGCCGCCTCGTGTGGTACCAGTCGAAAATAAATGTCCACACCAAAGTGAAGCTGTTTAAATCAACCATCTTACCGACGTTATTATGCGGCAGTGAAACATGGAACCTTCTACAACATCATATACAGAGGTTACAGGTTTTCACCAACAGAAGCGCACAAAAGGAAACTATGGCGAGAAAACATCACCAAGAGTCTTCACGGTCTCAACAAAGAGAAAGAACTAGAGGATAAATCAAAAAATTCCCTAGCTTGCTCATTTGCAGGATGCACCAAAATATGTGCAAATAAAGCTGGCCTAGCAAACCACTACAGGCAGATACATCAAACAACAAACCATAAGATGTGAATACTGTGTCCTGAGCTTTAAACACCAAGGCATCCATAACCATCGCAAAAAATGCTCAACTTCCAATCAATTGCACCTGCCACATGGTGGATAAAAGCAAAGACTGTGTGTGTGTGTTTGTGTGTGTGTGTGTGTGTGTGTGTGTTTGTGTGTGTGTGTGTGTGTGTGTGTGTGCGTGTGTGTGTGTGTGTGTGTGTGTGTGTGTGTGTGTGTGTGTGTGTGTGTGTGTGTGTGTGTGTGTGTGTGTGTGTGTGTTTGTTTGTGTGTGTGTGTGTGTGTGTGTGTGTGTGTGTGTGTGTGTGTGTGTGTGTGTGTGTGTGTGTGTGTGTGTGTGTGTGTGTGTGTGTGTGTGAGTTTGTGTGTGAGTGTAGTTCCATGTGTATCTAGTGTTAAAGAATGCGTGGGTGCTTGTGAGTATTTGACAATAAGTTTATAGCGATGAAAATGAGGAACAACAGAGATTAACAGTTCTCTAGCTTTTTATTATGTAAAAATTGTTATTGTTGTTTTACTAATTAATTCTATTTGTTTTTCATTTTTATTATTCTATTAACCATTATCATTAGTATTGTTATTTATATTATTTTTACTGTATATATTATTTTTTTTATATATTATATTTTCTTTATTATTGAATAAAAAATAATTGAAATCCATCTAAAGGTGTTCAAAGTGTGGACAACACTTGACTCTCAAATCTTACTTCACCAATCAAGTGGATTACTCAGATAAAGAAATCTACTGTAACAAAGACTGCCCTAAGGTTTGTGGTGAAAGAGTTCAGTTCATGGTGGTTGCTGTACGGGTTGGGGTATGGGTTAGAGTACAAGTTGGGGGTTGGGTTGAGGTATGGATTGGGGTATGGGTTTGAGGATGGGTTGGGATATGGATTGGGGTTAGGGTCAAGCTATGGTAAGTATGAATGTGTGATTGTTAAACGTCATAAGGTCAAATACTGTGGATGAGTAAAATGGTAGAAAAAGTAACGCAAAAGAATTTTTAAGTAGGAAATGAGCAAATGACAGTATTATGGAGGCAGTGGGTTGATGGTGTTGTATAGTTTTGAAGATTTACAGATTTTTTAGAAGTTAAGATTTATCAGCGCCAGTGAAATTGTCTTCCATGCTTTTATTATTGCATTTTTTGCACGATTTTGCATTCCTTCTTGTGTAATACCGGTAAGTCTTTTAATTGCTTCTTTATAATATTCATAATCACATGGGCTAGACATAATCACGAAGATAATGTTTGTTCTTGATATGGATTATATAAGATATAACATAAGTTCTGCTTAAGCAAAAGCTTCGTTGTCAAATGAACCTTTGTGTGTGTGTCTAGTGCGTTTATTATTGGATAATTTATATTCTACAACAATATTTTAATTATTATCAGCTTTTTGAGCTTGAAATTTCATTAAGAAATCTTTTTCCACTGAGAAGCATTTTGTGTCTGCTTATCACTCACAGGCAAATATATTATTTCTTGAGGAGGTTTATTGACTGTGACAATGATGCTATATTAAGATTAAAAAGTTTGTGTATACAGAAAAAACAGACAATTTGAATACTTACCTTGGTTAATATTAACTCAAGTCTATTTATAAACTCCACATTCAGTTTTATAGCCAGCTTAACTTCAGTAAAAAATGAGCAAAATAATCAATTAAATGCTTCTGGCATAGCAGTGGTCGGAAGGCATTATGAATTTTTTGAATATTCAAGATCTGTAAACATAATTTACACTCGTGATAGACAAAAAACAAAGTTATTTTTAATTTTTATTATCGGAAATTTTGTTCACAAAAGAAAATATATTTTTGCACTAGTATTTGTTGACAGTTTTTGATGAGTGAAAAAGCAGTAATCATAATAGGTCAACAAACACAAAGTATTTATTTTTAAAAACGAAGTTTTGTAAGACTAGTTGACATTATCAAGTGATGATCAATAGTCTTACGAAAAGCTTCTAGTCTTTTAAAATAAATACTTTGTGTTTTTTGCTATTATACTTCATTAGTTTTGACGTAAAATAGCCGGAAATCAATATAATAGAATCAAACACTATGGTTTTTTGAGAAACTTAATACACGAAGCTTTTCGTAAGAGTACCTTCCATTATCACTTGATAATTTTGATAATCACACTTGATAATGTAAAATATTCTTACGAAAAGCTTCGTGTTTCTCAATGAACCCTAGTGTTTGTTTCTATAATACTTCATTAATATATGAGCTTTATTATAGTGAGGATAAAATGCCCTAACTCACAAGTTTAATTAATTAATAACGTTGTTTTATCAAATAAACTAGTTACTGAAGAAAATATTTTTTTTTTGTCAGTTACTTGATGAGGATAGATAAAACATATCAAAAGCTTTATCTCAATAAAAAAATATAACTTCATCGTGTTTTTAAAGTCCAAAACAGCTTGTGATGTTTATAATTATCAATTGTCAAATTTTTCATCATTTAATCAAAATAAAAACTGCAATAATTTAGTTTCCTTACAATTATCACAAAAAATAAAAAATATTATTATTAAATAAATAAAAAAAAAACAACAAAGATGTTAGATATTATAAACAAAACCATCATCATAAAAACAATATAATTATAGCCCTCAACAACACAGCCCTATCTTCTCTTCAAGTATCAATACTATTTTACTAATAACCCCCAAAAATCATCCATACCTCCAGGTGTCTGCTCATGGTTACGACGCCAGCGCGGTGAACATCAGAACAGCTCTAAACGTTCCAGGCTTGGTACAGCACAACCTGCAGCTAAGAGGCACTGGAGACGCCCCTAAGATTGGGTCAGATGCCCTTCATATCAGGGGTGAGTTGGCTCGGGTGGGGTACAAAAGTGCGCAAGTGGGTGATAATGTTGGATGGTGTGGTTGGTAGGTTTTTGAATGGATTTCAAAGATTTAAATAGGTTAATTGTTCCAATGAACTTTTTTTTTGTTAGTTATTTATTACTCACATTTTTTTTTACAATGCTAGTCATGACCACTACCAAACGTGTCCATACTTTCGTATGTACACGTTTGGACACTATCATTTTGATTATTATTCATGTCACCACGACTTCACCCTCAAAACTTCATTATCACCTACCTATGAAAGTAACGACCCTACACCACAACCAACACCACCACGTCTACAATCACCACCTCCAAACACCTCCTACCTCAACCACCAGGAGCAATGTCGGCCCAGAGTGCCTACCAGAAGAAGTACAACACCAAATATGACAAACATCACTTCCCTGCTTTCCTCGTTTGTTTATTATTATTGTTTTTTTATTCTTGAAAAACAAACTATCATTTATAATCTTCTATTTTTTTTAATTCTACTCCAATCATTGTTTTTGTAATTATTCCAGCACTGAGCTAGTCTCGCAAAAAATACCCATGAAATTATAGACTTTAAAAATTGTTTGCGTCATTCAATATAATTAGTACTTACAACAATACTAATAATCTAAATGATATCCTAACTGCCACCATAACACATTACGAACCCCCACTAACCACTAAAAATCCCCACAACCATCCACCAACCATCCAGGTGAACAAAGCCAAAGAGACTTTATACAAGTACCAGGAAGATTTGGAGAGGGAACACAGGCAGGAAGAAGAGAAACTAATAGATGAAATTGACAAAGAGAACAGGGCAGCTGTCCAAAGTATGGAGAAGGAGTTTGATGAAGAGTGGGAGCAGGAGTTGAAGGAGATTGCCAAGCACTATGAGAAGAAGGAGAAGCAGATGGTTGGAGTTTGCATTAGTGTTTCATTGAAATTTAATTGTTTTAATAAAATTGTGGGTTAATAGACTTAAAAATGTCTTCTATAAGAACAATATCAAAGTTATTTTTCATCAAAAGATTTTTAGCTTCATACCATCCTAGCGGAAAATAATGTGAACTAGGACGTAAAAGCTTATTTATAATTAAGGAATAAACTGATTGTTATATTTTCATTTATATTATATATTTTTTCTTCTACGCATGAAACTTTCTCTTTTGTTCTTACATGGAGTTGTATTATTTGAGTTGGTTATCATTGAGCCTCTTTAACACCTTTTTAGCTTTGTTTGAATTTATATGTTTCAAATAGTTTACTGCATGCAAATTGTCATCATGAACAAATATTTTTTCAAGTGCTTGCTTCAATGTTTTTTTATATTCAAAATTTGTTCATAAATATTCAACTTTGAAAACTCTGGTTACGATAAGTTTAAATTGATTAGCATTGGTCCGTGGTTTTGACTTTCAGATGAATGATAGTTTTGAATAGAACAATTTATTATATATAACATTTGAGATTATATCTATAAATTTTTTCAAGAGCTGATACTAGCTAATGAATATTAAGAAAATTACTCTCATGGAAATATTATGGTTTATTTTAGTAATAATATTTTTCATTTTAATTGAAAATAAATAAACTATTCCCAACAGACTGGTTCAAATGAGAGATTCGAGCACGAGAAAGCAGAATTGAGAAAGACATTAACGGTGAAGATGATGAAAAAGAAAGAAGCTCTAAGCATGAAACTTCAAACAAAAGCCCAACAACAATCTTCGACAATGGTGAAGAAACAGAGCGAAGAGATGCTCGCTTTGTTGAAGTCTAAGCAAGAAGAAGTGAAGAAGGAGCTGGAGGAAGAGATGGTTTGTAAATGAGTTTTCTTAGCTTCATGTGTATTTATAAATTTAAACTTCAAGTTTATTTTTATAAACTTAGATGACAAGTGATTTCTTTTTTATATTTCAACCTATTTCGCAACCGAACCTCAATTCTGAGTGACTGATGATCGACTTACATACACACAACTTATTTTTATCAAAAAATCTTGATACTCTCATCATGAAACAACGACAAAAAACAACCCAGAGAAGCGCCGTGGGAGAAGAGATCAACAAAAACCCAGAATTACTAGAAGAAGCAATGGCAGCAATTGAGCTGAACACTGAAAGACCCGATCCACACCCGCCGAGGATCAGAAAGAGGGATTTGTATGTGGATCCGCAAGTCTTTGCTGAGCTCGATGAAGATGTCTTCAAGGTGATTTTTAGTTACACCATTTTTGGAGTTGCATTATTTTACTAAATATTTTATTTTTTTCTTATTATTATATTTTATATAGTAATGTTCAAAAAACATAATTATTCAACCCGTTTAAAACATCAGTAGTCAAAAGTTTTTTGATAAAATGAAAATTAAATCCATAAAGCATAGTTTTTCAACCCACTTTAGTAAAATAACTTCAAGGGAACAAATCTATTTCTATTCGTTCCATATAGTTCAGCTGTTATCAACCAACGATAAATATGAGTTTTTTGAACATTTAACCTATTGTTATTTTGATGATCGCTAGGTAGCAGAATCGGAACAACTCACATACACCGAACTGGTGAGGGAACTAACTGAACACTGCCTCTCTGACCTTCAAAAAGCTAGGTATTCTTTTTGCATTTTAAAGCTCCGACATTATTTTTGGTTTCGTATAATCACTAATTGTGGGTTTGCGGTTTTGAGTGAGGTTTTTATAAGATATAATTCCTTGTAAAAAATTGATTTTTAGACAGTGTAAATTAACGGATACAATAGCGTAGACCCCAAAAATTTAAGACCAAAATTCAATGATTTATTCATACATGAATTCAAAAACCATTAAGCAGGCTATAAAAATCAATAACATCCCCCTCAGAGCCATCTTCCGATGGATCACAGTGAAAGACCTCAATGTTATGGAGTTCGATGAGAGGCAGAACAACGATACACCTCTGGGACTGTTGAAGGGAATCAAGAGTGGCACAGAGACGTACCAGACTCTTTTCAAAAGACTGTGCAGGTGTGTCTTGTGTGAGTAGATGTGTGCAAATGTAATTATAGTCATTCTTTTTATAGTTAAGATTGATTCAGCCTTGTTGAACGATTCTCCCATGAAAGAATAGTGGTATTTCAGGATGATCAACTTTTTGAATTGATATGAAAAAATATGATATTTTTACTTTTCAATTGTTTACTTTCTAGCTCGAAGTTTTTTTAATGAAAACTTTTTGTAACAAAACTGACAAATAAACTGAAAAATCATAAAAGTGAACAAAGAATTTTATTTTCAAATCAAAAACAGTTATGCGGGCTTGATATGTGACGAAGTGAGGGGCCATTCGAAAAGTGTGGGTTATGAGCCTGGCATGAAGATCAAAGAAGACACTTTTTTGAATTCATGGAACGTTGTTCTGATCATGGGGGATTGGTGGCCCGTTCAATGCAATTGGGGAGCCAGGTTTGATGAAACTTATCTATGGTTTTGAAATGTTGAATAAAATATCAAATTAATTTAATCTTATATAACAGAAAATAATTTATTCAAAACATTTTCAGACATCTGGTTTTGAACAAAGACCAAAAAAAAAGTTCCGTCAAGTCTTCAGACAAAATACGGTACCAATACGATGAGCATTATTTCCTCACCGACCCAGATGAATTCATTCAAGAGTTTTGGACTGCTGATAGAGATTGGCAACTGCTCGAAAAACCAATAACCTTAGAAGAATTTGAAAACCTGCCTTTTGTGCGCTCAATCTTTTTCCATTACAATCTTGAGTTCAATGAGAAGCTGCCAGCTGTACTGAATACAGACAACAAAGGAGGGATAGAGCTTCGATTGAATGTTCCTGATGAAATGGTGGATGACATTGTTTTCCATTACCAACTGAGGTTTGCAGATAGAGAACGAAGGAACGATATAGAGTATAAGGGTATTAAAATTGAGAGATTTGTTTTCCATTCGATGAGTGATAGCACAGCTCTTTTTAGCGTTCATGTTCCCATACCCGCCTCTTACTTTCTTGAAATTTTTACCTATAAGATCAATGACAGCCACAAGATCAGTGAAGACCCCCACACCACAATGTCTCCCTTCAAAATGAAATGTGCCACTAAATTCAAAATCATTTGCGAGGAATTGATCGGCAAAATGCATCCCTTACCGAACTGTGCTACAGGAGAATGGGGTCCAAACAAAGCAAAACGTCATTTTAATTTGCTAGCCAAAACTCACCAAAGTGGGGTGATAAATGTTGAAAACGAAGTTGAAATCAAGTTCCAAATGTCGAGACCTCTCAACTTCTTGTGCAAGCTGCGGCTGAACAACGTAGAAGATGGCTTACTGGAAAGGTTCGTCACAAACTCATCCACTGACTCTACATTCACTGTCAAGGTGTCTCCTCCTCAACCATTACAATATGGACTTGACATTTATGCTAGACCAGATGAGGCTTCAAATACCCAGCCGTTAGCTCATGCTTGCAAGTACCTTTTGAACTGCTCAAAAGTACTTAACCCTATCGATATTTCCACTTTAGAAAAACCAGCTCCTAATGGGGTTTCTACTTTAGAAAAAAAGAGAAAAGACTCGAAAGGTAAAATTGGAGCCACGCCAGCCTTTGATGAGTTCAACTTGAAACTCTCTTCACATAAAGACCCCATAATTGAAAAAGTTGACAAAAACGGCCATGTTGTAGTTGAGATTATCAGCAACGACCACTCCAACCAGTTGATTGGCCAACTCTATTGTGATCCCAACGAGGAATGGAATAATAAAATAACTATGAAAGAATCATCAAAGAAGTTCAAATTCAGCATAAACCTGCCCAAAGAGGGCATATATCGGTTCACAGTGCTAGCAGGCAAAAAAGACCAACCCGTCAACAGAGCAGTTCCTGTTTTCGTTTATAATATCATCTATTCCCATGGGAAGAAGAAAGGACGTTAGATGTATAGATTCAGCTGAAATTATTTTTCATCATTTTGTATAGGTATATGCAATTTAAAGATTTCAGACATTAAATAAATTTTGATTTAAAATTCTTGGAATTATATTTTCAACAGAACTACGTAGCTTTTACAGACCTTGAGTAAAAAACTTTTCATAAAGCATATTACCTAATTCATAACATAGTTTTTCGTAAAAGCTTCTTTTTATATTTTAACTAAAAAATAATTATTTCAAATGCTGTTTATTTCGGTTTGTTCTAACGTGGTTTGCAGTTTTCTACATGAGATGTTGAATTCTTCCTTGTCTCATGGACAAAAACCTAAATTCTGACCAATTTTATTCTCTGCAACTTTCGTTCAATTATATAGGCATTAGGGTTTTCAATGTTTCTTTTTTTTTGTTTTTATCCAATAAATTTTATTCATTGATAATTAAATATTGATATTAATTCAGCTCTGGAAAATATATTCTCTAGCTCATAATGATATAAAAAGTTTTACGGACTTATGCATTTCATGCCTTTATGATGTCAATTTTTGTTTCATGTGCTTATTTTCGAAATAAGTTTGTTAATTTGATTTATAAAGCAATAATTGAGATGGAGAAGAGTATACTTATATGCTGTTTTTCGAAGCAATAATGGCACTTGACTCGTGACAAGTAACTAAGCTTGTATTGTTTAATAAAATTATTTCACAGTTGTTTCCAATTCATACAACTTATATAATGGTAATTTTAAATATTATTTCGTAGAATGAAATAGATACTAACTACAAAAAAAATGATAATTCTGTAGATTAAAAGGTCAACGTGAATAAAGAAATCAAAAGTATAAAAATAAGGTTATACAAAGCAAAATGGGTTATTAACAGACAAAGTTTTTCTAAGTGCAACTTATTTATAGGACATCAATTTGAGGAATTTTAATACTATTATTGAAACTTAGTTCTATAAATAGTTACTCAATAAAAAATACATAAGATGTCTCTGAAAAGGTGAATATAACCCTAATCATCGAGTGCTTAATAATTTAGCCATTGTGCTGTCTTTAGTACATTTATAATTGGTGTAATAAAAACAAACTCAAAAACCATAGTGTTTGTATCTATTTAAAGAAGTTCCAAGCAGCACAAAGCTGTTTTAAATTGGACCAATCATAAGCTTTGAAAAATGTTAGTGTTTTTTTCTTGAAAATATTCATGTATCATAATGTTTAAATATTCACGGATTGTACAAAAAGCTTTGTTAGTTGATAAATGTTAGTTTTTTTCTCATAAAACTTCTAAAAATGATTATTTCAGTACTTTCACGATTTTTTTGGAGTTCTATGATTGGTTCATAAACTAGCCTATAGCTATTCAATACTTTTTGCCTGATCGCAAAGTGCCTGTGTATCCTTTATTAATTTCCGACTAGTCTATGTCAACAATTTATAGTTGGCTTCAACACTTTTTTTATGCTATAGAGGTTCTTCGAGTTTGAATAAAAGTTATTTGAAATAAAAAAGGCAATATTTTCAACTTGGCGGTTCATAGAAGCAGTGTTGACCATATAAAGGGAAAAACTTTTTTGAGTTTTTACCCCAACGTACGAAGTTTTTCATCAGATGGACTTGTATTATAAAGCACGTGTAATGTAATGTGATGTAATGCGGTATTTATAAAGTGCTTTTCTTTATAGATCAAAGCGCTTGCTACAAATTTAATGTAACGAAATAACACTATGGAACAGGTGCTAATTGTCGGCCCACGCGGGATCAAACCCGGTAACTTTAGATAATTAGTTTAATGCTCAACCATTGAGTTATAGGGGCCGACAATTACTTGATAATTTAGACCACTTTACATAAGGCTTCGAACAAGAAAAATAAAAATATGAATAATTCTACTCATATTATTTCCAACTTGTTTAAGAACTTTATATTCAACTTTAGTCATCAAACGGTACTTACCAAAAATGTTAGAGGTAGTTCGTGGTGTTAAGTGAGAAAAATGTTTGAAAAAGAAAGAGAACTGATTAGTTGTGACCATTTCTGAATAAAAAACCGAAAAAACCTTCATTTTGATACAGAGTACTGAAATAAGAGTTAACCGTCAAGTATGCTTAATTAGTTTTTAAACTAATTAGTTTTAAACTGTTCGATAGATGGCGTGTAAAACTATTTAAAAATAAACTTAAAATATTTATCTTTCAGTGCTTAGAATATTTAAAATAGTAAGACTAACTTAAAAAGGAGACCACCGGTGAAGATTCATCGAAACCATATTTGGAATTTTGTGTGAGGCAAACGTTATTTCTATTTGTAGATTTAGCAGCTCTTATACATATTAACATGGAAACAAAACTCAACTAATAAGTAAAAGCTTTGAAAAATTATCAATATTAAAAAAAGACTTCAGTTTTAATAGGTTTTATCACGACAAAGGTTTGCAATGCAGTCTTTTGAACATCAGTTTGTTCATAACTTGGTTATGAAGCTACCTAAATCTTCGGTGCAATAAAATATATTAAAACCACGTATTTCTTCAATATACATTATAGTCAACTAAGGTTGAAGACAATAACAATGAAGCTGAAAGCTTAAGAGGTGTATTTATGATTTTTTTTTACATAGAAGAAACTATCTGAGTAAGCAAAAACCATATTGAGAACTCAATATTGTCTTACGGAAAACTTCGTAAAGTGAACAAAATTCTGAAAGTGTTTTTCATATTTTTTATATAACCAAGTACTCCATACTGCTTCGTGAGTGATAAAATGAAATTCTATTGAATCCAACTAAATTTTTAAACCATATTTAAATTCATTTAATTTTAAAAGCATTATCCACGGTATTATATAAAATTTCATAAATTAACCAAAAAAAGCACGATAAAATCCTCAAAATCTCAAAAAACTGTCACAACTAAACCCAAAACAATTAAAGTATTGAAGACAATCTACTCCGTATTAAGATTACGTACTTCATCACAATCCAAGATCAACGTACGAAGTGTCTCATACTTTTATTGCACTTTCAAACAATTCCAGCCTCTCTCCAGTAATAACATTGAAACCAACAAGGGTATAGAGTGATCGCAGGCATGGGAAGCATTGAGACACGAACCTCAAACGACTTCAAAGGACTTTCCAACACAGGTCCTAATTAACAATTAGAATGCGCCGAAGCGTCAAAAGTGAACTTCGTTTAAACTTTCGGTCTTGATTTGTGTTTTTTTGCTTATATATTAATTTTTAGAATATTGTGTGTATTTTTCTGTTTACAAACTTTTAGATCAAATAATAATTTTTTAAAATTTAAAATGGAACAAATAACCTGCGGCAATAAAAAGAAAGAAAAAATTTTTGCAACAATAATTTATGACAATCACGATATAAAATACTTATATACTTTTAAATAGATATTAATAAAAATAAACCTCAAGAACTCTCTACTTCCGATATAGACTATAATTTCAATATCAAAATTATTCTGTTATCAATAATTTGATATATTCATCAACTTAATTCACAAAGCTTTTTATAAGATGAACTTAAATTATCAAGTGAACAAGTTATATATAGTAATAAAGAGAGATAGTTCCTTGAAAAGATAATTGCAAGCAGCCATGTAACAACGCTCACAAATCCTTAACTTTCTAACATTCTGCATTGTTCCATTAGTCTTCATATTTTGCATCTAATACGCTCAATACTTTAATTTATTGTGTTTTTAATTTGATTTTTATGCCATGTTTCGAAAATTTATTGTAATAATTTCATAAATTTTTAAAAGTCGATACTAATTTGTCTTTAGTTCTAAAATGACAAAACGACTTTACCCCGTCTGGTTCATTGGCACATTTCGACACCTTTGACAATGAAAACATCTCATGATCACATCATCTTATTCTTCTTAATGTTATCTTAAAGCTACCAAACAAATTTAACCGCCAACACCATGTCAAAAAACCAACCATTACACCACCTCAACAACACAACACCATAACATCATCACACCATCTCTACACCACTATAACACCTTCAATCTATCCCTACATCACCTCATCTCACTACACCAGACCCTCTCAAAACTACCAAACTTCAACACCATCTATTACAAGACCACACAACCACACCACAATCTTGAAACTATCCCAACCTCATTTAACCACCACACCCCTCCATTAAACCACTTCACCACACCCCTTCACCACACCATTCCCCAAGAGACCAGCCAACCTAGAGAAGTTTGAGGGCTGCTTAGGCGTTAATCTCACAAAAGCAATTTTCCACCTAGTTATCTCATTAATTATTTTCTCTGGTAGTAAAGCCAGTTTTTATTGATTTTAGTTAATTACGAGAAATAACGTATAAATGTTAATTGAAATAATTTCATTTTAATCATAATTAATACATCATAAAATTAAAAAACTAAACTAATTAATTAATTTTAATTCTTCGAGCCAAACAAACATTCAAATGAAAACAATTTTGATTAACTAATTAATAAAAATTCAAAACTCAAACCCTAATTAGTTTATCACCGATTGGACTGAAATTAATTAAGTTAGCTTCAAAGTTCAACGCCAAAAAAACCCAGTTCGATTACTTCCGGTGAAATAAACACGACGGCCCTTCAAAGACATTAATTAATACACGTCTCATTTTAAACCTCGGTTTTCGTGGGTAGTTTTCTTATGATTTTCTATTTTTTTTTCATATTGGTGATGAGTTATTTTTTTATTTATTTTTATTATATATTTTTTATAAATATTTTTCATTTATGTTTGATTTTTTATTCCAAGTTTTATTATACTAAATCGTGTGTTTTTGTTATTTTTTTCACGCTCACTTTTAACCAAATGCCTAGATTTTGGGCATTAAAATAAGCTTCCATTAGATATCTCTATTTTATTTTATTTTTATTAGAACTGAATTTATCCAATTTTCAAAAATTAGTTTACAATAGATTTTATGTTTATCGAATAAAAATTAAGAAAGCTTTTTTTGAAAAAAGTTATCAATAATATTATTGTTTTGAATTTTTCTTTTCATTTTGGCCATTTTTTCATTAATAACTTTATTTGCTTAAAAGATTCATGTTTTGAGTTTTTTTTTTTTGAAGAAATTTTTTCAGTGTTTAAAATGTTTCAAAAAATATTTATAAAAGTAAGCAAGGTGTTATTTAAAATCTTTAACTTTCTAGGAACATTTTAATGAACTTATAAACGATATTCAACAACTTTTAACGTCGATTTATGGAAAAGTTTTGGTACCTTTATTAAGTATAAAACAGCTATAATAGAAGTTTAGCTTTATCATAAAAAATTAGCAAAGTTTCTTCAGTAGCAACTGTTCTTGCTTAATAAATGTACTAAAATTCTTCCATAAATCAACGTTGAAAATTGTTGAAATTTTTTCTATTTCAACAGTATTTCCTTTTCAAGCTTACAAAAAGGTAATTGAGCAATCTTAAATAATGAGCAGTTTAATACAAAATTTTCATTATTAATTGGAATTATTTTAATTAAAATCATTATTAATTGGAATTATTTGACCAAGATAAGTTTTATATAAAGATGACAAAGTGCCACACCCCTGTTTTGGACTTTTTTAAAATTAGCGATAGTTGTAATATAAATGATTGGACAATATCAGCTCAGTTCACTATCACTACCCACTATTGAGAATGATGCTTTGAGTATCGACAAAACTTGTGCTCAAGTTGTGGTTTTTCGAAGCATGAATTTCAAGGTACAGTTTGATTTTTATTTTCAAATTATAAACCCTTTCTTGAAACCATATACAAAACAGAAGCTTCATTTTACAAACGATATTTTATGTTTTAAAAAAAATTATTTATGTTGAAAAGTAATTATTATGTTCAACACAATATAATGTTGTGTTAAGTTAGAAACATTCCATAACTTAACGAAACAGTTTGGGTCATTTTAATTGGATTAAAAATAGCAAAAATTCACATCATATGGAATGATAATGAGAACTGAAGAATAAATAATAAAAACATAGTTTTAAACAGTCCAAAAAACTAACAAAAAATCTACGGTAACATTTGAAAAAGTTTAACTGCAAGTCTATTTTTTGTATTTATATGCATATTTGTATCAATTTCAATAAAAAAAATAAATAAACAAATAAAAAGATAAACAAATAAAATTTGAATTCACTCCAAAAATAAATATATAAATGAAACAAAAATCAAAGTATATAAATATGCCTATGAAATTAATATTCAAAAACTATGTTGAGTCGATAATGTGACGTCAAAACCCCTCAAAGTTCTATTTATAGATCTTATTTTGATCAAATGTCACTATTGAGATTAATTGTCTTCTTGTCTATTGCTTTTGCATCAATTTAAGCATCTTACATCCATAAGCGATCATGCGAAGATTTACAAACATACATAACAACACAAGAAACAATCTCCACAAACAGATGCACGAAAGACAATAAGGTGGTAAGACAGAGACAAAATTGAAGACAAACAAGATGAAGAACTTCATGAACAGGACCATAACACATATTGATGACTAACATGATGCACAAATATTATGCGGAAGTGTTAACACACGTACGTTCCCACACACACGTACATGCACACCCACACGTTCACACTCGCACACAAAAAAACACAGACTCGCACACACACAAACACATCATAATCTGGGCCAATACTGGTGAGCCATGTTGGTGATGGGAGATGTGAGGTCGTGAAAGGGGGCGGTAGTTCCTGGGACTTGGAGAGGCACGCTCACGCCTGGAGAAATAAGTCCTGGTGAGAGTTGTGGGTGTGGGTTATGGGCCAGCATTGGATGAGGGCTATGGGTGAGGGTTGTGGGTGTGGGTTGTGAGCCAGTTGTGGGTGTGGGTTATGGACCAGCATTGGGTGAGAGTTGTTGATAAACAGTTCAATAGAAGTTTTAGTTAAGAATAAAAAAATTTTGTTCAGTTAAATTGGAGAGGATTTTTCAAATGGCAACTTATGATTGTATATACTAACATAAGATAACATATGATGATAAGATAACATGTTTCTTATACTATAATGTGTTCATAAGCACCAATCATATGAAAAGTTTATACATATTGATTATAAATACATATATATATATATATATACATAAAAAAAAAAACGATTGAAAATGGCCACCGGTAGAGTTGGTGGAAGAGGGGTGGTGGAGAGGGTTGTTGGAGGGACAAGAAGATCTTCCGTATCCTGTCAGTCCGAAGTCATAGTTGCGCGCCATGTCTTGAAGTGTTGTTGTTTTTATTGTCGTTTTTGTTAGAAAAGCTTGTGATTTTTATTGTTTTTTTATTATTGCTGTTGCTACAAATACTATTATTGTTATTATTAACGATATTATTTTGTTTTTTCTAAACTAACACGCTAAACATATATTTAATGGTTAGTTATTAATAAACCACAACAACTCTGTGGGAAGATCCAATCAATTTAGCATCACAGACTCACATGGGTAGACAGGGTTGGAGGTTTGCAAGCAGGTGGAGTTAGGAACGAGGTTGGAGGTCAAGGAGTATGAGGGCATGCAGCTGTGTGGTTGTGGGTGGTGGTAGGTGTGATGGTGGGAGTGTTAGATCTAAAGGCGGTTTATAGTGTGACAGTTGTGCTGGGTGGTGGTGGATGATGGGGTGTTGGTTTTCAAAATATGGTGCGGATGGTTGTGGTTATGGAGTGGGATGGGGGTTGGTATGAAGAGTGGTGGTGGTTGTGTAGAGGGGTGGCTGTGTTGGGTGTATATGTGTGGAGCGTGTGAGTCATGTAAGGTGGGTTTATGATGATGATGATTGTATGATGGATTGTTTAAGAAAATGTGTATGAGACAAAATGCATGGAAAGTGGATAGGTGCATGGTGGAAGTGAGTGTACAAAGATCATGGATGTGTAAGGTTTATTGGTGTGATGGTGTTTAGGTTGAAAATCCATTAAAAAGGTTCAGATTTTTAAAGCTCACGGTTCATTTGGTAAACTCAATAACTGTGCAATGGTTTTGCGTGCAGGCCCATATAAGAGTACAATTGAAGTATAAAAACATGAAAATAAACTCATTGATGTGAAAATAAAACAATAATTTCCAAATAAGAACCAACATTATAAAAGTCGATATTAAAGTTTTTTGAGCCCAGCAACAACCAACAAAAAGTGCAAATGAAAGAAACTCAAAACCGGATAACCACTCAATTGAGCACAAACCAGAGGAAAAAACAACCCTCCTATAACACAAAACTCTCTTTATAACATATGGCACCATACAAAACCACCAGCACTATACACTAAATATAACACCATAAAAACCACAACATTGCATCAACCTCATACAACACACACAACAGCAACAAAAAACAACCAGAAACGTCTGCAACCAGTACAAAATACCAACTCCGGGTATCGGTAATGCTCATTGGTGATTGCCTGGTGCAATGGTGGATACATGTGTGTGGTGAACGATCCTCCAATCCTACCCCCATCCACATCTCTTCTCTGGCTTCTCAACTTTTCTTCTCTGCGCCACTTGGCTCTTCGATTCGAAAACCATACCTGTTGTTTGAGGTGTCTTTTATAAGTGCATGTTGTAAGTGGATAACTGCTTTTGGGTATATTTTTCTTGATTTATGTTGGTTGTATGATTGGACAACAGAATCAAAGATATAAAAAAATTGAACTTGGTCATTATGAACGTAAAAATATTAACTTATGAAAAAATAAAATTTTTACATGACCTAGAAAATTGAACCAAAAAAACATCGGATTGAAACATGACCTATATGCATGAACCAATGAAACACCAAATTTTAATGTGACCTGAATTCTGGCTTCAGGAAGGTCGAGTTTTTGAGCGAGTCTTTCTCTAGCAAACACATCAGGGTAGTGCGTTTTTTCAAACTCTGGTGAAGTTTTTGATTCAAATGGTTTTATCGTCAAGCTGAACAGAAATTGTCCTTAAATTTTTTATATAATTTTAACGACTTTTTTCACTTCACAGAAATATTAAAAGAATTTTCAAAAACGATTGTATGGAAATATGCTTTCAACAACTCTATCCAACTTTTTTTCATTATCGAGTAAAACTTCAAGCACAACATTTTATTCTCTCAACATATGATTTCAAACAATCTTATATTAATAATAATAATAATAAAAACAAAACCACCCAGTTCACCGAAGTTCTTCACTCTTATATGCATTTTTAAATCTTCACCCATACAACCTCCAACCAAGAATCACACTCTCTCCTCCTATAAAAACCGCTCTCCATCAGTTTAAATATCTTCAAATTGAGTACTGAATGAATCCCGATTCTTCTACTCACCAACATGCCTACATCAGTCTTCACACACTCACCAAAAATGCTCACCCTTCATACACCACTCTCCGCCGACCTTTCTCAAGATCTTCAATCTGCTGAGTACTGAATGAAGTCCTATTTCTCTGTAGTTTCCTTTTCAATCTCATTCTCATCTGCTCCTCACTCTCGTTCTCCCTCACACTTCCGATGCTACTGTCGATGCTCTCATTGCTTCCTTCCTCTGCGGGAGGGTGGTTGGATGGGTTGGTGTGAATGTAGCTGAGATTTGTTTAAAAAATAGATTGTTGATTCATATGAAAATTTTAATTTTTATGAATATTAATTGGGTTTTTGATATAATTTGAAGATAGTTGTAGTATAATCAAAAATGGAAACTTTTTCAAGTATATTATTGTCATGCGAAGTGAACAACCAAAACAAAAAATCTAGTTATATGCACATTTTACCACTGTTAGTTTGGCAAGCTCAAACAGAGATGTTAATGGAAGCTAGAACTTCGAAAGTTTAAATTTGTTTAAACTGAAAAAATTTTATTAAACAGGAAAATATAAGGTGGATTAATAATTTTAAAATTATTTTAATTTTTATACATGAGTGAAAGTAATAAACAAAAGTGGAAATTATAGTTGGAAATTATAATAAATTATAGTTTTTTTTGAATAAATATATATATAAACAAATTCATTTTGAAGTTCAAAAGAGTATAACAAAATCAAAAATTCCAATTATTAAACCAAACATCGACTCGAGTTTAAGAAATAGAAAAAAACTTCAACTAATATTGTAAATATAAAAACTAAGTTCAGCAAATGAATATTCATGAGCAAAAGATCTTTATAACGACCATGCATCACCTTCGTCATTTTTCCTTTTGTGACCGAGTACTGTTTATTTATCAGTTTATTAATATTTGTGAATATTTAATTAGGTTCTTATTATTAACCATTCATATAGTTTGCTGTTTAACAATATACTTAAGTCTATAATTAGCTTTAAATTATTGTAAATTTTTTTTACTATAAAATATACGTACGTAAGTAACATTAGATTTAGTCCCATATAAACATCTCTAACGTTTGAAAATATTAAAAAAAAACTAAAAATGAAATCAAATAAAACTAATACTTTAGTTTAAAAATAAATTATTTTTTACAATCCACGAAAACCCAACAAAACAGCCAAAGTTGCTGGCATTCACCATAGCTTACTCTTATGCATTCTTTGGTGATATTTCCACTTTTAGGAATGTTATTTGTGAATCGTTGACCAAAACATATAATATTTTATTAATAAATAAGCCAAAAGCACTTGGTTGTTGGAAAAAAATCGTGAAAATATAATTACAATGTTAAGCATACAAAAGAGTACTTTCAATAATAGCTATAACAATAATGATAATAATAATAATATTCATAAAAATAATAATAATAAAAATAATGATAATAATAATAATATTCATAAAAATAATAATAATAATAAAAATAATGATAATAATAATAATAATAATATTCATAAAAATAATAATAATAATAACAATAATGATAATAATAATAATATTCATAACAATAATAATAGCAATAATAATAATGCTAATAATAAAAAGAAAAAAAAGTTCTATTATGTGTCCAGTTTGTTAATCTGATTGCCTTACACGCATGACATCAACTAATAATAAAAATAATAATTAAAAATAAAAAAAACATAAATAATTTAAAATAAAAAAAATCAATTTAGTGATGTCGTAAACAAGTATTTTTATAAATTGAAAGATATTCAAATTATGAGGCAATAATTTATTTATTTCTATAATTTCTATTATATTATACTTTCATTTTTCCACTTCTTAGTCTCAAAGCTTAATTTATTTATGCTTATTCTTTTATTTTTTTTACTTATTGTTTTTTTTTTTATATTTTTTAACTCAAGACTGGCATCAGAAGATATTACGTAATATAAAAAAAAGATGATACTCATCATTATAACACCATCATCCTAACCACCACTATCCTCACCATCACTCCCACCACTACTTCCTCTTTCACCACTACCCCCCTCACCACCACATTACCATCCCCCCATGGTGGTCAATATTTCCATCATTATCTTTGCATCATTATCTGCACTAACATAACCACACAAATCATCAGCATCATCATCATCATCATCATCACCACCATCATCATCATCATCATCACCATCATCATCAGCACCCTCACCATCATCATCAGCACCCTCACCATCATCATCAGCACCCTCACCATCATCATCATCATCACCATCATCATCAGCACCCTCACCATCATCATCAGCACCCTCACCATCATCATCATCATCACCATCATCATCAGCACCCTCACCATCATCATCATCATCACCATCATCATCAGCACCCTCACCATCATCATCATCATCACCATCATCATCAGCACCCTCACCATCTTAGATAGCCATACAGGATTAAAACTTAGCATGTAAACGCCTTCTGCCAGGAATTCTTTTTTTTGTGTTTTTTATTTTTTTATTGATATAATATTATTGTTATTATTGTCATTTTGTTATATCTTTTATCAATTTTCCTTTATTAATTATTTTGACATTTTTAAAAATAAACCTAAAACTTAAATCCTCCCCGTCTCAACATTTTACATATTTTATTATAAAATTACAAAGCTTTTGTTGACAGTATAACGTTTCCAAGTACCTACGAATTCTGAAATTCACTTACAAGCTGTTTAAGCCTATTTTTTGTCACTTGAAGTTATAAAATAGAGAACAAAATGTTATAGTTTTGCAAGCTTTTTGAGCAGAAAGTTTATAAAAAAATCAAAATTTGAGTTACTATTTATATCAAATAAAATTTTACTACAATTTGCAGACTATTATTTATTTTGCGTCAGTGGGATTCGAACTCAGGATGCCAGATTCAAGTGCTGATTTATATTGAGTTGGTTACTTGGAGAGATACATCAACAAAATTTGGAACTATAAATATCAGCAAAGGGATACTTTCGAAGTATCGTTTGGTGCTCATGAATATTTTACAAACCTCTAAACAACCACTGAGGTAGACCGATTTACAAGGGTCATCTTAACATTGCAAACAAATATCTATAACTGATAATAAAAATCCCTAATAAAAATTTAAATTCTTAAATGAATGCACTTTTGAAAGTGTATTTGTGTATATTTGCATCAAGGTAATGTGAGTTCAACTTACGAAAATCTTCGTGGAATAAAATAAACTCCTAAAAGTGTTTTCATTTAAACACCTAATAAAGATTATATGAAACCTTTCTTATCGAAGTTGTTGTAGAAGGGGGTGAGTTGGTGCTGAGAGGGAAGTGGAAGTTGGTGCACAGCTGGGCTGGAGTACCAGGGATTTGACGACCTATGCCACGCCTGCCCTCCAAACAAGCCGAATCTGAAGGGAAGAGAAAAGAAAGTGAACACATGGGAAAATAGGATTATGAAAACAACTGAACGCATTCAGATGCACGATTGTGGCTCTGTTATCGCAGTGGTGGAAACACTAATAATGTTTATGGATAAATCCAGTGATGCTGGGTTCGAGTCAACAACAGGAAACTGAAATCAACAATTAGGATCGGATATGTAACCATCCAACATTGATTTGAGCCATGTAATGTCAAGTCTCAATGCTTTTCTCACAAATAAAAAACAAAAAACACAACAACGACAAAATAAAAATAACAACAAGAGTAATAAAAACAACAACAAAAAACAATAACAGCAACAGTAATAAAAACAACAAATACAACAACAACAACAACAAAAAACAATAACAACAACAGTAATAAAAAAAACAAATAAAACAACAACAACAACAAAAAACAATAACAACAACAGTAATAAAAACAACAAATACAACAACAACAACAACAAAAAACAATAACAACAACAGTAATAAAAACAACAAATAAAACAACAACAACAACAACAAAAAACAATAACAACAACAGTAATAAAAACAACAAATACAACAACAACAACAAAAAACAATAACAAAAAAATAACAACATGAAACCCACCTTTCGTACATGTGTTGTTGCTGTTGTTGACTAGAGTTCAAATGACTCTTATGAGTTTCTGACGTCAGATTACGTAACACTCTGTTTATCGATGATACCTGAATGTGTTTGTGTTTTTTCATGTGTATATGTGTTTTTACTTGTGTGTATATGTGTTTTTGTTTGTGTTTTTACCAGTGCGTATATTTATTTATGTTAGTGGGTGAATATATGTTATAACATCAATTAATATATATATCATAAAATTTTCACTTGAAATTATGCATGAATTCTATATTTAGATGTAAACATGACCTTTGACACCAATCATTTAACATGAAAGACAGTGGCTTTTACCTAATTGGTTGGATTTGTTTCTAGTTATACATTGCTGACCTGAGATAATACGTTGGTGATCTATTTATAGATTTGTATTCAAGTGTTTGTATTGTCTTAATGTGTTTTTATTTATGTATTTTTCTTTATTTTTTTTTTGTTTCCACTTATTTCATGTGTTTTCTTTATTTTTTTCTTTGTTTCCACTTATTTCATGTGTTTTTATTGACCAAAGAGTGAGGTGCAAAAGTTTGGAAAAGATTTTGTTAAACACATCAGAATTCCTCTAAAATAACTTATTATTTCTAGTTTTAAAAAGAAAAAATTTGAAAAATAATTTGGAAAAAGATGAAAAAAACAAAATGGAAGATGAAAGAATATCTTAAAATCAGGGGTTAGAAGGTGCTCTGTAGGAGGGAGTGTGTTTGTATGTTTTTTTGTTTGTTTTATTGTTTGTGTGTCTGTTTGTCTTTTTTTGAAGACTTCCTTGAACGTATCAAAGAATTTTGTAGAAACATCTAACGTCGGATATTAAATAACATGGATGGATGTGTGTTCGTTGGGGGTGGTGCTTCGTATTAGTTAAGTGAGTCACTGATTGTATTTGTGTGTGTGTCTGTTTGTTATGTTTCGTATTTTTTATTTTTCTTTCTTGTTTGCTTTTTTATTGTTTTTTTTTGTTGGTTGTGTGTTAATTTTTCTCTGTTTCATTTTTTGTTTTTTAGTATGTTTGTGAATGAAAGATCATTAAATACAGTTAATGGAACCAATAAGCGATGGAATAACTGAGATTTCTTACTGTGAGGCTGTCGATCACCACAGCTTGAGTGACAAATACTAAAACATCTGAACACACATAAGCAAAAATACATATAAGCATACTAACACATACACATACTTTAAAAAAAGTTTCATGATGCATAAATGGTGGTTTTAACTATATAAAAAGAGATGGAGATTGTTTTAGGAAATACATAAAATAAATTTAAAAAAATTTTTTTTAAACTAGAAAAAAAAATTTCGAAAAAAGCATAAGCATAAAAAAATGATGATAGGAAACAATCAAAAAACACAGTAAAAATGGAAAAACTGAAAATAAACAAAAATGAAAAAATCACAAACACACGTTTCATTAAAACAATGGCAACGCCTACCTTTCAGTTTATTAATTCAATCTTCACTATTTAAAGAAACGCACGCACACACACACACACACACACACACACACACACACACACACACACTGTTTTTTGCGTTCATCCACCATGAGGTAGGTGCAAGGGATTGAGAGATGAGCATTTTTTCTTGTGGTTATAAATGCCTTGTGGTTTGAAGTTCAGCCCGCAGTATTGTCACTTTATGCTTACTTGTGTCTGGTGCTTCTGTCTCACGTGGTTTGCCAGACCTGCTTTACTGGCAGCTACTCTGTTGCATCTCGGAAACGTGCAGGATAAGACTTTGTCAAAACTGTTGTTATTGTTGCTATTGTTTTGATTGCTGTTGCTATTATTGTAGTTGTTGTTGCTCTTTGTTTTTCGAATTTTTGTTGTTGCTATTGTTTCGATTGTTGTTGATGCTTTTGTTTTGATTGTTGCTATGCTTGTTGCTGCTGTTGCTTTGCTTGTTGCTATTGTTGTTGTTGCTGCTGCTTTTATTGCTGTTATTGTTTTGATAAATGATGCTATTGTTTTGATTGATGTTGCTATATTTGTTGTTGTTGCTCTTTTTATTTCGATTATTGTTGTAGCCATTGTTTTCGATTGTTGTTGTTTTATTGTTTTGATTGTTGTGGCTATTATTGTTGTTTTTGTTACTTCTGTTGTTTCGATTGTTGTTATTGTTCTTGTTGCTTTATTTGTGCTTCTGAAATCGTTTATAGCACTATTTTTTTGTCCTGCATGATTCCAATAACAATCACCAGTTTAAGGCTGAACTTTGTTGGGTTGCCAAGGCTTTTTACAGTCTAGCACCCAATTCTCTCAATCTTTTCTGTGGATATATACACACACACACACACACACACACACACACACACACACACACACACACACACACACACACACACACACACACACACACACACACACACACACACACACACACACACACACACACACACACACACACACACACACACACACACGTTCACATATTTTTAGTTTTTCCAATTAAGTTGGATGCTTGAAGTTTTGAAAAAAATTTATGAAAATTTTATTTTGGTTTGTTCCCAACTTGAAGCTCTTTCGTATCCAGGAAAAACGTTTGCCTTTGTATGTTTCATAAAAAAGTGTAAAAACAGTTTAATTGTAAATTATCATCTTATTCATGGATTATTAAATGATTCTTTTTCTTCTCGATTCAACTACCAACTCCATATAACTATCAACATTTTGTAGAGATTCTGTTTTGTATTGCTTTGTTTTATTGTTTTTTCTTATCTTTTTCTCATGGCTCAAGCTTTCCAAAAAACGAAATTTTCTCCGCTACCCTTTTATAACTTGGTTTTTTCTTGAGCATCAGAAACAAGCAAAAAAAAAAAAGCAAATCCACAAACTATGAAAAATAAAAAAGAAATAATTTCAAACGAAAATAAGAGCCTTATAATATCAAACAAACCTATAAAAAACACATTGAAAAATATTATTATCCTTTTTGTTGCATTTTTTTTGGAATCAAAGCAGAGTTTAAAAAATAAGTAGCTTTTTGCCATTACTTTTCCAGAAAAATTTACCGAAGCAAAACGTGATATGAGCAGAAGATGCATCTATATATGAAAGAATATGAGGTGTTTTTCAGACATCGTTATATATTTTCAAATATTCATCGACAAACGCATAAAAATATTGTTTCTGAAAAATTCCTTAAAAAATGTATCAAGCTTGGTTTTTTTGTTAATAAACTT